>JAIPRL010000717.1:23579-66328 GCA_025469235.1 Pemphigus obesinymphae
TCAAAGTATTGTCTTTCCAATACATGTCTGTACCAAGTATTGTAATTCCGCAATATGTCTGTACCATGAAAAAATAAATGATTTCCAAAAAATGTCTGTTCAGAGTAATGTAATTCCAACAATTGTCCGTCCCGTCTAATATATTTCAATCAATTATAATTCCAGTACATTGTTTTCCAGTAATTATTTTTCCAAATTTTGTTTGATTATTCGATTCCATAATATGTCCGTTCCAATGTAAATCATTCCAGTAAATTATGCTCTCTCTATTTTTTTCCCTATACACGTTTTCAACTCGGCCAGTGGTTATTAAAGTATACATTATTCAAGCGGACCGGAAATTTATGAATTAGTAAAAAACACGTATTATAAATTTATAAACAAAAGTACGTGAGTTTTTTTTTTTTTTTTACAAATAAAAAGTCAATCTTTGATGCGAAAAATGTATACAGGTATTATATATATATTATGTAAATTATACGGATTTTGTAGGAGAACTTTAGTTGTAAATTTCGGGTTATACTTGACGACTTTGGGCGAAGTTCGTAAAAATTGCAAAGCGTTTTGGTGCAATTTTCCTCTCTTGAACTATAGGTATAAGTACTTATATACACTGTCTCATCGTCCTGGCACGAACGACGGCTATGGCTAACATTCGATGTCCACTATATGGTCCTATACGGTCACCCGTTTTTTAATGTTTATTTAAATGTAAATATATAAAATAAAATATTTGAAATTATAACTTGTAAGCACCTAGTACAATTTCATTTTGTAGGATAAGCCAGATTATTATATTCGATTACCTATGCTTACTCTGATTAATTGAAAAACATTAATTTATATTAATTATGATAAAGTTTCAATAAACGTTTAGTAAAAATTAATGTAGGTATTTTGTTTTATCATCTTTTTAACTTATCCATTTTACTTTAAAAAATATATATAGTGGAAAATAATCGTTGGCCATAACTATGGCGTATTAAGTAATTATAAATGGTATTCGTTGATGAGAAAAATTCATTTTTTTTTCTCGTTCAATATTACTCGTATGAACATGAAATTTGAAGAAAATTTTGAGAATATAATAAAGTACATTTAGGTACGGTGTTATTTTTAATTTTTTATTTTCATTTTTATAAATTTAGACAAGATTAGATATTAAATATTTGTGGAAAAAACTCTTAAAATGGCCATAGGTGGGTGACGCCACCCCATATCATCATTGTTATCATTTGTAACAACCATTACATTTTTTTGTAATCGACCATAAATTCTCGAAGATTTGATTTCTAATGGCCCAGTGATGATACCGCCTGTAGGAAAAATGATTTTTCAAAAATTTTTTCATAGTAACAAATCGTTGCAAATTATGTTATACTGTCACATAACCGTACTGTTGGGACCATTAAAATTTAAAACTTTGAATTGCCCACACACAAGCACAGTTAGACATTTTGACGTTTTATATCGAGTGGGACCTGTGTCTTGAAATATACATTTATCTAATTTTTTAGGTATAATTTCTAACTTGAATTTTAAGTTATATTATGTTTATCCCCATTCGGTACAAAATATTATACACGATTCGGGCATGTTTTTTCAATAAACGAGTAACCATGATGGTTACTCGTTTATTACTCGGTCACAACTTTTACAATAGACAGAACTCTTTCTCCGTCCCCGTCGTTGATAACGATAATATATGATAACAATGGCTAGGTTGGTGGTAATACCACAGAATATACAGAAGGGACAGAGCAGACATACTGGATAATTTCTAAATTCTCTAAATTCAACAATGTATGAAATTCCCATCATTCTATGGTATATGGTCATACTGATAACGAAGCATGGTATTGTGATATCAATCAACATAGACAAATAAAATGTCTATGGATATCAGCATTTCTAATGTAAACATATCTAGAAATTATTATCACTATATATTTATGAGACGGTGTGACCAAAAATGTTTAAAAACAAGGAAATATAGCTGGTATCACATTTCTTGTACCCCTGATTGAATGAATTTATAGTGCGGCCGACTTTTTTTTCGGGCGGCCATAAGAACCCGTGTAATTTTTATCAAGATTCCCTTCTGTATATTCTGTGGTAGTACACCAAACAGGATATTTTTGACAAAATTTGTGCTAATATATATAAGTATTTATATGACACTTTGACCGGTACGTGTAAAATTTTAAATAATTATTTTTATTTTAAATTATCTATTGAAAACGTGTTTTTATTAAAATACCAAATCGCTGGGTAATCAGATTTACAAATCACGTATAATCAATTTTAGTAAAAGTTTTCTTGAAATATATATACTTATGAGTTATCAGTTATTGATAATTGATAAACATTTGTAGTAACGTTTTTTTCTTCGCGGGGATTTCAATTTAATCAGAGCTTATCAGCTTTATATAATATACATTATATATTTCTATACTTGAATAGCCATATCATTTAATCAGACTTGTATACTGGTTTCAAGTTTTTCGTATTTTTTTTTTTTGTACTTATACAATATACATAACATTATACCTAACATACATATACCCCCAACTCTCGAGACACATTTTCTGCAAATAAGACGTGGCAATATGGAAAAATCAAAGACATTTTATAAAATTCGCCCAAACGCATTTATAGAATTTTTAAAACATTAGAATTTCGTGTGTCTGAAAAAAAAAGCTATTCGCTCAAATTTATACGTATAAATTGTAATTTACTATCGAGTAGCTATAATATGGTAATATTGATAACGATAATATCGATACAACAAATAATAATTTGTCTATCGAATCGTGTAAACCATAAATGCGTTACCGATATTATTTATTTTTACAACAAGAATATTGTCGAGCACTGTTATTAAAACGGAAAGTTAAATTATAATTTTTTTCGAGTACTGTAATTAAACATCCTAAATTCGTCATCATATTTCACACATCCTTTGAAATGTACGGAATTAAAATTCTCAAGTACATATATACAAAGGCGTACGCTGCATTAAAGGGCACAAAATACCATAATATTATGTTTCTATATACCTCTTACAATATGTTTTTATTGTTATTTTTTTTAGGATTTATTTTATCGTTATATATATATATGTATACGCGTAGGCTGATGTAAGTAAAATAGAATACTCGTTTTTTAAACGTAGACGTATGAATCAATATCCAAATTTGTGATTTCTAGCTTATAATCCAACGTTTTAAAATTTTGTAAAAAGGAAAAAATCTATGAACTACTCCTATATTTGAATAGCGAAATATATACTAATCCGAAATTCTACAAAGTATATATATATATATATAGGGTGCAGGGTACTATTAATAATATAATATCTGTGAATTCAGGGGTGGACCGTCGAATATGGCTGAATATTTAATAAATGTTATATGGTTATCAATAGAAACGTTTTTAAAATACGAATATTGAAAAAAAAAAAAAAAAAAACCTTATATTCCTAACCGAAAAATATTTCTAAAATGTTATTGTTCAGAACCTGGTAGATTATTTTTTGAAATTTTTTTTCAAAAAGTCATTTAATATTCCTCGTATTATTTATCTGTAGCACCTAAATACCTATACATATATATATAATATAATATTACGAGGGGTGTTTTTCCGATATTACATTGCCTGCACGTATAATGACTAACAAAGGAAAAGGATAAAACCACCCCTGTCTAGTCAAATGCTATTCTGCGTAGACGTCATTCAGTAGGTATACGTAAAAGTATGTCTAAATATTATTATTGTTAACGTATTTATGTTTTATACCCATTAAAAAAAGATATAATATGTATTCAAAATAAAGATTGGAGTTATAGATATGCGTGTATATATATATAGAAGAACGGTCGTAAAACTTTGTCGTATTCATAAAATTTTTACGTTTAAAATTTGGCCCATAAATTCGAACGAACGTGGTTTTTTCTCTTTTTTTTTTTTTTAATACATATATTATTATTATTATTATTTTGAGCAGTAAAAAATAAAATAAAAGGCCAAGTTTTTACCTACGTTCGTATACGTACATAATTGAATCTGCTGGGACATGCAGCTAGAAATCTCTAGAGATAGGTTTTTGTGTGACGTTTCGGGGTCATATATATATATATATACACATAAATCATAAGGGAAAAATACAAAAAAATAAATAAATAAATAAAACAACTCGTCTACGGAACAAAAATGTAACTAAACGCGTTTATGTACAACAAAAAAAAAAAAATAATAATAATAATAATAAAAATAAGGTACAAAATAAATAATAATAATACTAAAATAAATTGTACGGAAAAATTTTTTCGTGAAAAAATTCTCACAAACACATCTATGTATATATAACAAACGAGAGGAACAGATTACGACGAGTATCAATATAGTCGCATGCAACAATCAAATAAAAAATAATAATGTATAAAATAATACAAACATAAACAAGAACAAACATAAAACAATATTATGGTGTACTATTTGTCTACAAAAGTAAATAATAATGACGATAATACGCGATAGTATATAATATATTATAGTAGGACAAAGTACGTATTATATAAAGTGTGAAATAAACAAAAAAAAAAAAAAAAAAAAAATTAAAAAATACTGGTCACTTGATTAGGGGATATTTTGTTATAAATACATTTTTTTTAAGTCCTCGTTCTTATGCTTACTATATAGGTATACTGGCATTATTCGTAAATATATATATATATATATATAGGTATACTGGCTTATGGGTTACGAAAACATATCAACGTATTTTTCTTATTTTTTTTGTATCAACGAAAATTTGATCATAATATAAATAATAATAAAACGAAAAAAAAAAAAAATAATAATAATAATAATAATAATAATAATAATAATGATAATGATAATGATAACGAACGTTGAAAATAAAAACAAAAATAATAATAATAATAAAAGGATAAAGTATTTACAAATAACACTATATATTATATGTTTTTCGGGGAGAAAAAAAAAACAAAAAGAAGGAATTTACTAGGGCAAAACACGCAATCCGCCGGCACACCCGGTTCAAAAACTACCGTCACACGACAACGCCGGAACCTACCTCGGACGTGAACGTCACTTGAGGTATGTGAAATCTCCTCCGGGGCGGCTCTTGGAGGGAGACGGTCGTGTCGCTCTGCGTCACAGCCCCGGCGGCCAGACTCAGTACGCCCGGGGTGGAGATCGACCGCGGTGGGGGTTGATTTCTCCGGTTGGTCGTCGTCGTTTTGTTGTACACCTCCAGCGATAACTGATTGCCGCACGATCTGTAAACGGAAACAAACAAACATGATAACAAGACGATACATCGGCGTACGGTATTATTATATAGGTATATCTATAAAATACACGCGGAAACATTACGTAGTGGCCGAATTCGGAGAGAACGGGAACCCAGATGTAGGCATTGTGGGCACGTTTTACGGAGAGGTACGGGTAGCGGTATATGATCGGTAATAGGGACATTTAGGTGTAGAATGGCTTTGAATTGACTTGCTTTGTGGGAGGGGGGGTACTCTGTCTCAAACATGTGCTTCTACCAGAGGGTTGGATGTATCAGGAGTTGTGTGGTGGTGAGGGGGTGAATTTGAATTTTTGAATTTTTAGAAGTTGAGAGGACGGTTTCTTTTGAGGCCGTTGAGGAGGCCGGGGCGGGTTGAGATAGACGCGATGTGTGGAAAGGAGGACGAAGAAATCGACTGTTTGAGTTTAGTGAAGGTGCCATTGGTGTATTCGAGAATGGACGGGATGTTGGTGGATTTCCTGATGGTGTGGTTGCTAACGTAGAATGGGAGGTCGGTGATTTGGCGGAGAGTATTATTTTGGACGGCTTCTATGCGGGACCAGTTGGTGTTTGAAATATTGGACGCCCATGCGGGAGAGGCGTAAGTTAGAATGGGGCGCATGTAGGCTTTGAAGATATAAAGTTTAGTTCTGGCGGAGAGAGGGCTTTTCCTGTTTATCATGGGAAAGAGGAGGTGGCCAGCGGCTTTAGTTTTGTTGACGACGAATTTGGTGTGGGCTGAGAAATTAAGGTTCCTGTCAATGATAACTCCCAGGTATCTAATCGAGTGGGACCAGCTAACCGGGGTGTTGAGGATTTTGGGTTTAGGAGTGTTTAGGATACTTTTGTTAGAGAAGAAGATGGCTGATGTTTTTGAGGGATTTATTGAGATTCTCCATTGTTTAAACCAGGGTTGGATGAGATTAATTTGTTTTTGGAGGTGAGAAGCTGCCGCGGAGTGATGTTTACTGGTGGCGTAGAGAAGGGTGTCGTCGGCGAAGAGTGTGACTTTAGCTTTGGGGTGGACAGGGAGGTCGTTTATGTACAGCGAGAACAGATGGGGGGAAAGGCAGGAGCCTTGGGGGACCCCCGCGAAGATGTTTCTGTGAGAGGAGAAATTGTTGTCGACTTTGATGGAAAATTTTCTGTTTTGGAGAAATGATTTGATAATGTTAACTAGGTAGAACGGCAGCATATAAGATATATATATATATATAGGTAAGAGGAAAACCGGTAAAATGGCCGATGGATGTCGGAGAGTTTTTATGCGGTGTAGTAACTCTGCAGTGTATAAAGTGGCCCAACAATACACGGAACGATCTGTTGTCAAACCAATCGGCCGATCAGCTGTCCACCACCTAACCTAACGCAGCACACACACCTGACGATTGCAAGTTTAACGATGTATAACCAAACTTTTCAGTGAAGTTTGTTTTGTTTGTTCATATCAACATCTTGTATATCAGTATATTTTATGTATGTACATTTGCGAATTTTGTGATAGAAATCAGTACTGATAAGTGATAACGACGCTGCAAAACGTTCGACCGATGATCAGACGGCAGACTGACAAACACGTGTCCATACACATGACGATTTGGTCAATCAAACGCTGACGACAGCTGATCGTTCCGTGTATGGGCCGCTGAACGTTTTGCTACGCCGATCGGACGCAGACGCGGTTCGTGCGTGTGTGGCTATGTTTGACAGACTGAACTAACAACATGGCAGCGTAGTTATCACTTATCAGTACTGATTTCTATCACGAAATTCGCAATTGTACATTCGATATACTGATATAAACAAACAAAACAAATTTCACTAAAAAGTTAGGTAAGATATCGCCAAACCAAACGTCAAGTGTGTGGACTGCGTTAGGTTTGACAACTGATCGGCCGATTGGTTTGACGACGAGTTTGATAACAGATCGTATTGCGTATATGGGCCGCTTTATGCGGTGTGACTCCGCGGTGTATAAGACACCAGGGATCGAGTTAAGTGGAATTCGAGGACTAGGGTGACCGACTCCAAATAGTCGGGACAGAAGACGAAGAATAAGAAGACGATTATATATAAGGACGATTTAAGCGTTTTCAGTCAGGGCCGTTGCTAAGAAATATTCGTAGGGGTTCGTCGGAGTAATTTTTCTGACTTATTCCCCAGAAAAAGTTGATAAACAAAAAGATATGAACAATTCATTAACTTTTTCACGAATTTGCCGAGCGAATCCTTCACCTTAAAAATACACCGATTAATTGCCAACTTATTTCCTGGGGAGAGAACCTTCTAAAGACCCTATCCCGTCGGCCCCCTGTCTTCAGTACATATTATATAGATAGATAAAATTTAATTCGTAGTGCTTTGTGATAATTCGTGAAATAGCGTGAACATCATTTGCTATTTAAAATCTAGCCGAACTATCTAACTCTAAACATAACCTAGTTCTCGATTTTATTTAGTTTTTTATGCGTTTCTTTTTAATTTTTTTACTTTTTCAAATCAAAAGCCGGGCGTTTCTTGAAAATAAGCTCGTAACGTCTACTAGTATACTTTATTCAAAATAATTTTATTCGTATCATTTCATCCGCTCGGAATGAACAACAGAACAATTTCAAGCCGCGGACGATCAAGACATAATAATATAAAAGACGAGATTGATATTTACAATTTACCCTATGTACGTACGCAGTCGTGAACGGAAAGACGCTAAAACCCTATTTTTGTCATTGTAGCTTTGAACCGAACTATAAAATGTGCAGTAGATGTTGTAAAAACGATTCGATCGTTGACTATATTGCAGCCGGCCTATACATACGTATTAGATGTATGGGAAAACGAAAGAAAAAGTCGTACCAACAAACTTCGAGAAGAATTCAAGTTCGTTTTCATACTCTTAATCACACGTTGTACCTATAACTTTGTTATAGTATATCCGAATACTGAACAGCAAGGGGGGGGGGGTTTACCGAAACGTTAAGAGGACGTGATACCCATATTTGTTGTCTCCGTCTGACCAACCAACTGTTAATATACGAAATTTAGCATTTGTATCACAATTTTGTCAGTTTTAATATCAAAGTAAATTGACGTATTACCAAATTTATAGACGAGATCATTATCCATGCTTTATCGACGTATTTTTTTTTTTGAGATAACAATGCTGAACGTAAATTGCGTATGTTATCAATTGGTTAGCGACGGAGACAACAAATACGGGTATCACGTCCTCTTGAAAACAAAAAACCACCGAATTTCGCTAATAACACACCAGAAAACTGATAAAATGATTCGAAGTCGCGTACAAAAAGTCAGAACTAAAGCCGGGTTATACCAAATATTTACACGGAGATAAACTGTGGAGTTAAAATAAATTCTGTTGTATAAACCATGTTTTACATTTTATCTGTTGTTAAAAATGTACTTTATCACGAGTTCAATTACAATGGCATTTATCGCTGTGTAAATATTATGTACGTATAGTCACGACAAAATAAGATAGGTATGTCAGCAACAATACGAATTTTAGTCCGGTATGCGCATCCCCACTATTTCCTATGTATTAGGTTCTCCGCTTTTCATTCAATTCTGTGGCGATAGCTTGGAAATGTATGCTATCCGTTTTGTCACGCGTATAGTTAAATTTCGTTATCAATATTAACGTTGTGATATTAATTCCTACTGCTGATACCATTAATTATTCGATAACTGGTATGCTGGTATAATAACCCGAATTTAAAACAACGATTAAGCAACACACGTAAATTTAACAAAAGTTTAAATATTTATACTGGTAGATAACGACAAGTTTGGTACGACCCGACATTAGTTTATTAAGCATAACTGTATATATATATATATATATAGGTATAGTATATACCTGGTATACTGTACACTTATATATATATAGGGATGGTTCTAAATTTATAGATAATAATATACAGACTGGAATGGAAATTTGTTGAATTCCGTACGTTCGGATTTATTGTTATTCACGGATATTAAGTGTAATATTATCGATTTAAGTTTCGGGGGGGGGGGAATACAATAAATCTACCTACTGTCATGATATCGTGTAATTTTTCCCCCGAGATAAAGTGTAAATTTATTTTGCTTTTCTAGAAAACGGTGTAAATATGTAAATCGAGAAACATTTGTGCGGGCGTATTACGTATAAAGCTCCCGGCAAGTTGATGACGGTTTGCAGTGTACACGTATGATAAACTCGTTTTACTTTAGCCTTGGCGTGTATGTGTATGTATATGTACGTACGGATGAAAATTTAATTTTTAATAATAACGCGGGCGCTTTTTTAAATTTAAATTTAAAATACAAAAAAATAGTAAAAATACGATACGGAGCGAGCGAAAATGTTAAAGGAATGACCGAGAAACTTTTCTATTATTATTATCCGTTTATATTATATTTAACGTTTCAAATCAATAATACGCGGAGTCGAGGAACGCATAATGTTCGGCATGTTCGCCGTGAAAGTTTGGCATGCAACTCGATATTATTTGTTTCGAATAAAAGAGCACAACACCCAGGGATGCAATCGGATGTTATCCGTTAAATAAAACCGTTACGACGGGAAATTCGACCCGAATATCGGTTTTCGCACGCGATTCTATAACGCATTAGCTGCTGCGAAACGGCGTCGACGAGTAATCCGATTTATGTGTATATAAGCAATAAGATAATAACTGATTTTTAAAAAAAATTTATATATATATATATATATAGGTATACATGTACTATGTATCTGTATTTTTTTCCCCGGACTTTGCTTAACGGTTATTTTTGTAGAAAACTTCGAGGCCTATAATTTAAATTTTCAATTTGTTTTTAATAGTTTTCCCAATCAAATGTACGATATATTTTAGATTAAAACTATGCACATTTTGAACACATTATATTATTATAATCATAATGACAATACTCGCGGTGTTGAACAACAATATTGTGATTACATTTTTAGATGGGTACGTTTTTATTCGTTTTATAAATAAAAAAACCTATCTTATCTTTTTTCTGGGGTGAGCTGATAAAAATCATGCAAACATAAAAAAAACTACGACACTGTTAGATATTATGTATATTGAATATTCTATAACTATTTCGTTACGTCTATAGATAGAATATACATTTTATTAAACTGATCATTCAGTATAGGTGCTGACACTCTATTAATCATATTTTACTTCTCACACACTTTTTTTCTGTATAGGAAATTTTTAAGAAATTTTAAACACAACGAGAATCTAACAAATTAAAAATATTTAAATACGTTTAAAAAGTAATAAAAAAATATAGTGTCGTACTGCGTCCATTGTTGCGAAATCACAATATTTTATTAGAAACAAAAATATTCTACCAAAAACTCGGGTTCGTTAAGTCGTTTTAGGGTTAAAATACTTGTTATAAAAAAGTTTATTGTAGTTAAAAAAAAAAAAAAATAAATAAACTTTTTAAAACTTTAATAACATTTTTAAAATGGATAAATTAAAAAAATCGAGCTACGGATTCACTCTGAAATATCGACGCCCGTCGAATTTTATAATAGGTGTTTTGACTCTAAAGACAACTTGAAAAATCGACTGTAACAGTTTTTCGTATACAGACGCATTTACCACTAAAGGCGAGCGTCGGTGTTTAAGCTTACACTTAACGATGAAAAATTGCCTATACACTACACCTTAATATAGACGAACGTTTTCGATCTACTTGATAATGTATAACGCGGAGAAACGAATGAATTCATATCATGAAAACGCCATGTTAGTTTATAATATATACATCAAAAAACCACATACAGTTTGATATTATTATATATGTAGTACCTTACGGAAAGCCGTCCCGATTATTTCGCTAATAAATAAATCACGAGAAACTGTGTCTGTGTTTCAGAGTAGTTTTTTGCTACACATAAATTATGAAACTTCGTGTAAATTACTTTTATGTTAACCTAGGTCCGTAAATTTTATTTACGGTCGGTATACCTAGGTATAATATGTAGGTAGGTGGTACACGCCGTTTCGGGACGGTATTTTAAATATTAAATTTTCTCGGATTACGCGTTTGCGTATACAACCGGCGCGTTTGTGTTAAAATGTTCGATAAATTATTATCTATTGAAAAAGACTGATGTGCTAAAATTAATTTACTCTTGTGTCTCTATTAAATCATTATTAAATACTGCACGCAAACGCTATAGATAGATGCACGATTTAATCGCATCATATATTATATTACCTATTCGATTCGCTCACATATCCACGAGTTTCTAATAATTATTTCCCCATTATTATTATTATTATTATTATTATTATTATTATTTTTTATAAACATTTATGTCCACGGAAATTATTTTTTTTCATTATTATAATAGAAATAAAATATTTTCCAGATCGTCGAATATACACGTTTATTGAAATATCAAAATATCTGTAACGATACATTATTGTAGTGCGTGTTGATAGTGTCGTACCAATATAATATGTACGATACACTAAAAAGAAAACACCCACACACACACCACATACACGTCTGCTGTCTATCGACAATAATTTTCGTTCAATAATGTTACATTTTACTGTCTGTTGAATGAAAAATGAACACTCGTACTTTCAGGAAAATCGTCGCGCATTAAATTTGTCGATAAACTATAAAAATTATAAACTGCATACATTTTAGTGTCAAACGATTACATTTCTAGGCTCGCGATATTTGCCAATATCCAAACCTATCCTCGAAGGACGAACATTTACTAATGAGTCCATCAAATTTGTACTTGCGCGATTTATCACGTAACCGTGCACAAGTCATGTAAACGGACGGTGACATCCGTCATTCATACATTTATGGTCGAGAAAAATACGTGAACAATTTTGAGTAACGATATGATAATGTACAACAAAGAGTTGAGTAATGGTCCCCCACACTTGTTGCGAGAAAGTCAAAAGATCACCGTCAACCATGTTCACGTCTTTAGAAATTCCGTACACATCCAAATAATGTAGAACGTGTGTATTTTTTTTTTTTTTTTTTCTATATTCGGAGAGCAAAAATACAACAATTTATTACTGTCGCGGATAACACACTTGGTGTTGTACACGACTGACATAATAGAATAGCATGATGAGATAAAGTACGTCAGTCAAGAAATTTAACATCAGATGTTATGACGAAACTCGAGTGATCGTACCCGACAAATCTGTGATGCATAAAAAATTGTGTAACTTGTATAGTAGGTACATAAGAAAACGTTTTTTTTTTTTTTTTTTTTCAATTAGGTACCTACGATAAACAATTTTATCCATACATCTATTTCTAATATAATCAGTGATTATTATCAATCATTATTAAAAATGATTTGTGTCGGTTAATTTTAAAGGTTCAAACAATATGATTTTAAAATCTTTGTTATATTTTATTGTTGAAATTCAACGGGGCCTTTGATATAAAAGATTATCATGTCGGAAATCATTTCTATTATTAAAATTAATTGAACTAAAACAAGATGTAAATTTTTTTTAACGCTTAATGCTTTACGTACAGCTTTCAAGCCTAATCGTTTATTTTATAAATTGTATAGTTCCCAACATTTCCCTAACTCTTTATTTTCACCGATTGCTCTGATGGTTTCTTTCGGTTCGACAAACCTTTCATTCTTTATTCCTAAATTAATCTTTTCGGATAAACTTCACTTATTCGCTTCGTAATTCACAGCTTTATGTTATACGACAATTATTACTTATTTGCCATTCTTTTTAACTGTCGATACCAACAAAATATTAATCGTCTCAGATTCCCAATCCCGTCTTTTTTCAATATCTTCCAATCCTTTCTCCTCTCATTTTTTTTATCATATCCCTGGTCCATTAACTCTACTTCAAATAAAGTATGTAATTTCTATGGGTGCCTAGTCCCGTTGGTATTACTGCAGGCGATGATTCTACAGACAAATTGGCCTTTGCGATATTAACATTTTTTTTTTGATTTTCTCCATCAAAAATATCAAAACCACTTCTTTTAATCGACTACCTATTCGACATGAACTTTTATAAAATGCCTGGCAATCTAAATGGTCTTCTATTCCTGATATAAAAATATTTCACCATCATCCGCCCGTGGTTCTGGGATCTATTCCTACCCAGGCAATCGTTGAATATTCTCGACTGAGAATGCTTTTGTATTGGTTTTGGTTTTCTTCTTCCTAGTTCATTCTCATTCTTCCTTTCCCTTAACTCTATACTTTTATGCACTTCTCATCCTAAAGACTTTGTATGTAACCTTTATCAGATGCTCTTTGCTTGTTCTTATCTTATCACCATAGAAATTTTCTGCTTTCCCATTTATGTTCGTTTAGGTTTTGTTTCTTCTGATATTCAACTTATCTCAATTATCGTTCACTTAATATTATTCAAATCTTAAATTTGTTTATAATTCATGCGGGTTTTTATTTAATCTATTTTACCATGATTTTTTTTTCTGTATATATAATCGTCTATTAATTACTAATACTTTGTCCAGAATAAAAATACTAAAAAAAAAAAAAAAAAACGGGCAATTGAAACATCAAATAAAAGAAAACTCACTTAATTAACTCCATAACGTCGTCTTCGGCCATCATTACTACGTTGGTTTTATTGATGAACACTACATAATCTCCAGGTTTCAGATCAGCTTGGTCTGCGGGCAATCCACACTCGACTCTTTCTACCCTATATACGTACAAAAACGTGGTATAGAAAAAAAAAAATTAAAATAAAAAATCAAAATTGATTATTATCGGAAAATATTCGCGCTCCTTACCTCGGAGGATGCGTCCACGCTATGGAAAATCCAAAACTAGAGCCCGAGGGTTTCGACAACCGTTTGGTAACCGTGAACGGGGTTCTACCGCATCTGCCGTCTTTGGACGATAACGGCGGGTCCAACTCGAGATATTGCAAGAATTTGTTTTCTTCGTTGCCTGCAAACGTGTTATATCGTGTTTAATTTACGTATACATTGTCGGTCGTTCCGGAAGCGCGCGCGTAAATAAAACACGAACGTGAGAAATGTTTTCGGTCCCATTGGTAATATTATACTACGGACGTCATATTATGTAGTTTGATATACATTTTATTGTTTTATTGGACATATTTTATTGAGTTAGCAGTTGGTTGTGCGCAGGAGTGTCGTGGACTTGCAGCCACGCAATGACGAATAACGAATGCCACGTGACCGTTGTACAACGAACGTGTGGGAATTAAAAGTCGCTCGTAATTATTAAAGTAAATCCTATCGCGTGAGAAAAACAGTTTCGGGTGTACCGTTAACAATAATAATATCGAACGCGTTGCGTACATAAAAATTGGGACACGGGCCAGCCGCGGTTACAAAGACGTTGGACTGTATTTTACACTTACCCGTTTTCGCGGCCGACACGTCTTTTTTCGGTTTACATTTGACCTTGGCAGACGCTAAAACACAATACAGAAATAACGATTTATTATTTGCACATTATACATGATATGCTATTGACGTTTTCGCGTTATACCGCCACACACTATCGTGCACGATAAACCAGAGCACGTACCTGAATAGTTGCTGGGCGTGGGTTCGTCGTCGATCATGATGTCCTCTTCGTCATCGGTACTGATTACGGTCTTCACCACGGTCAAATCTGAAACGCGATAAGCACACGATAATAGAACATTAATAATAATAATTGTTGACCGCGGTTAAAAATGATATAACCGTGGTAGTTGTACGCTATATAATAATATAATATACCGACCTTGCGGACGATGAGCGGGCGTCGAGTGCGGGGGCATTCGCCCGGGACTTTGCGGTACCAGTTTAAACGTACCGTTTATTTCCTGAAAACATATAAAAAAAACCCATGTCAAACAATGTTTTAAACAACGTAGTATAAACGGACACACGTTTACTGAAACTGTCTTAAATTTGGGTCAAACGTTTTAAATATTATCCCTCGGGCGTTTCGTTCGAGTGTCGCGTTAAATATAATACAGAGAAGGGCAACATTTCAATGGGCTCTTCGGCACACACTTGAAGAGCTTCCGCGGAGAGAGCAGCTATTGTTTATATTTTAATTGAAAATTTAACGATTCACGACGACACTATATATATGCGGATTTACCAGGTAATAAACATGGTGCCCGTGCCTGGGGGCTGATTTGAGGGGGAGGTGAGGGCAGTGTGACGATCGCTCCCCTCCTTTTTTTTTGTCATCGTCGGTTCAGTATTCGGTAGCCCTCTGCATTTCTCAATAATTATCCCTATTCGACTTCCCCTCTCCCTCACCCCGTTAAATGAGCTTCAGATCGGACCCTCCACCACCTCCCCCCCGCGTGATAGATACGCGTTACGCGTGTACAAACGACGGACGACGACTTACCTTTTTGACGACGTTCTTCACTGCAAACGACATATAGCCCAGGAACTCGCTCCTCCTGTACAAACAATACACAAAAAGTCAAAATTTAGTCACTCGGCCGCACACGATACCGGTTTCGATTTCGGTCGACGGATGCGAACAGTATAATATTATGTATATTAAATATATAGAAAAAAAACTTAAAAAAAAAAAAAAAAAAACGAAACTACTGTAACTCGAAAGAAACGACGACGGCAATGTTGTGCACGGCGGACGGGACGCGACTTTTGTGTGGATGGACGCGAGACGACTGGCTCGGGTCGGTTTGTTCGGCCGCCGAAACGTTTGCCGAGCGGCGCGCCGCGTTGCGTTTTGCCATCGATCGGCCGCCACCGACCACCCCTTTGCTCGCTCTCCCACTCTCTTTCTTCTCACTCTCTCTCTCTCTTTTCCGGTCGTTCGCTCCCGGCCACGTCGTTCGGCAGCATCCCGCGAAACGCCGTCCGCCGCGGTTACGTTAGATCGTAAAATGCAAATCCGACGTGCGGGGGCGAATAGTAAAGAAAAAAAAAAAGAGGGTCGAGCTCTCGTATGTATATATATATATACACACACGTGTATAAGTGTAAAATCCGACCCGGGTTCAAACAGTGGAGGATTTCTATCAACCCTTCCGAAACCTCGGCCCCATCTCTTCTTCACCGGCAAAACACCCAAAAACTCAAAATCCACAATACCCCAATAAACAGCTGGTACCCCTCGATTAGACACGCAGGCGTTTTCGTCGATAAAAATCTCAATTCCTCAGCCCGTACCAAGCCCGTAGTCGTTAATAAAACACTAAAGCTGCCGGTCACCTACTCTTCTCCACGATTAACAACAAAACTCCCCTTTCCATCCGAACGAAACTGTACATCTTCAAATCCTACATGCGTCCCATATTAACTTACGACCGATCTGCTTGGGCCTCCATGGAATATTATAATGCAATAATAATATTGCAATATCTCAAACACCAACTGGTCCTACATCGAAACCGTTCATCAAAACAACACCCTTCGCAAAATCACAAACCTCCCCATCTACGTTAGCATCACCACACCATCAGGAAATCTACCGTCCATCTTCGAATACATCAACGTATCCACCTCCTCCAAACTCGAAAATTACATAACCTCATCCCCCTTCCCGCACATTTCCACCATATCAACCCGCTCAGGGCTCCTCAACGGTTACAAACACACCTCAGCCTCATAACTCCTGCAACATCCAACTCTCTGATAGAAGCAAAATCTTGATACAGAGTACCCCCCCCCCCACACACACACACAAAGCAAAGAAAAAAAATGTAAAAGTGCTGCACAATGGACAGTTTTTACTCGACGAGAGTAACGTTAAACGTTATTAAACAAACGCGAACAAAAACAGATGGATTATCGTTTATCGTTTTTTCGTCCCGCATGCCGGAGATATATGGAGGTAGCTGCTAAACGCCACCGCATAACGCGCGGGTTACGTCGTTACCTCTTCAGCACCCTAAAATCCATATTATAGCATTATATTAAATTCAGTGGTTGAGTTGGAAAAATAGAAGAAAGGGTACTATTAGGTTTTTAAAAAATGAGCGTCCCCCCCAAACCATATAACTTGTATATTGTAAAATATAATTAGTGAGGAGCTGTAAAAATATTTCAAAATAGTAAAAGAGCTCCGTTCCCCTACGTACCCCCCCCCATTCAAGCCTTAAAAGTTTGTTACGAAGAAATCCGGGTTTGTTCAGACCCGTGTGCAGAGGCGTCGATCATTCGACTTAACCTATACGTTTACACGAATCCGGGACAAAAAGCCTGATTTAAAAAACAGTTAAACGAATTGTCCGAATAACATTTTTGACGATACATGTTAAAATAATGTAGTTAAAGATGAAAGTGACTCGAAATAACGTGCCAGAAGTCCCGTAAAACACCTGCGCTTTTGAACGGTGTTCTATACCAAAAGAAAATTTCTATTTTATAACTAAAATGTCTAAATTATTTTAATGAATTTAATTTTTGAAAATTTTGGAATAACCATAATATTATTGACATTATTTTTCTGTTGAGTTTTTTTTTAAATTATTCAAATTGAGTAAGATATTGCCTATAGTAGAACAGGTTGCGATTTTAATTTTAGAATTATGCGATTGTCAAATAAAGTATCGGTTTTCAAAAATCGAATTAATTTTTAATTATGGCCACTTAAAGCTTCACGAGATTGATTAATATTTTATGGATTGTGATTATTCGCTATGGGTGTGCTCTGTTATATTGTTTTTTGCTAACGAAACGAAAATCGAAAACTTAACCGGCTCCAACTTTGTTCATTTGTTTTAAAATTTTAATACAAAATAAAATCAACGAAATGGTGATTAGATATTTCCAAAAATTAAATTCCACAGAAAATCACTTTCAGAGTTTTCGTTTTTAAGAAATGTTTTGGTGCAATTTACGTGATGAAATTGGACTTTCTTTTTAAAAATATCACTGTCGAAAAACCCGTATTCAAATATAGACGTTTTCAATGGAGATTCTTAGGTCGTCTTACGGGACTTATGGGACACACTATATACTCAATATCGTTGCTCGATATTATAAGCATCCCGGCGTGAAATTAAAATCGATGATAATGATATTATTGCTGCATAGTTTGGCCGAATTAAAACATAATTTTATGTAAGTAGAAACTAATTATTAAACTTATGTTATAATATATATATATTTTTTTTTTTTTTCGTGAACTTACAACATTCTTTTATAATAGAGTGAAAACATATAACTAAAAAGTAAAAAGTGATTTTTTACGGTAAAATTGTCGTTAAATATATATTTTAATTTTAAACCGTTGCGGCAATCCGTACAAATTTTCGAAAAGCGTTTCAATTGTGATCCGTACTTGTATAAAAAAAAAAAAAACGATAGGCCCTAGTATACCTATAGTGATTATTCTGCGCACTTTTTCTTCGAATCACCACAATAGCCTTTTGTCTCGAAGCGTTAATAATATCAATACACGATATAATATAATATCTCGTCGTTTTTACAAATGTTCAGGTTTTTCGAGTGGACGCCATTTTTTCGGACAAAATAACACTGCGGGGAGGGGATGAAATTTTCAACGAAAATACGCGAGGGGATGACATCCCCTAGTATCTCCCCCTGCGACCACGACTACTGGAAATTATATCAGTATATTAGTATGTGATATTAGTGTATATTTCGGGTAAAGACCGTTTTGCATTATTGTCTGACGCAATGCCGTTTACGAACGTCCATGCCGATACCGAAGAGTAGTGGTATTATTATCGCGTGACCCTTTCCGCACGTTTTATAGACGAACAGTCAAGTGAAATCACACTCCGTTTTGGAAACGGTTCGCAAAGGCCGTTCAGACGATAAACTATTATTATTATTATTATTATTATTATTGTTATTACGAACGAAACTCTGTGTACGAGTGCGCACAGAGTGTGCCGAGCCGCGATTTCCCCATGTACGATACGTTTCCGATTGTCCGATATCTTCCCGGGCGCAGGGGTCTTTGCGTGACGCAATATTTCGTTTTTTTTTTTTTTACACAACAACCGTTTACAAGGAATCATATTGTCGTTATATAATGGACTATAGGCGCATATAATAAAACCTCGTGCGCGCGGCTGACGAAACGCTCAAAATTTCAATAAACATTTGAATCGTTGTGGAATTCATAAATTTTTATTCTACATTCGCACGATATACCCCTAGTGATTATCGACGATCGGATTCATCTTCCGAAATACGGTAAACACATAATATTGGATTTTAAGTCACTGTAGTCACTGCAAAAGGGAGTGTATATATTGTGTATCATGTAAAAAGGATTAGAGTGAGTCTTATTAGGATCTCGCGACGATTGCCCGTCAGACGTATTGTTATTACACCCGTTTTGGTGTTTCGCGAAACGACGGATTTCGAAATCGTATCTCGTGCACAAACACGAAAGACCGTTTTCAATTTACTCCGAAAATTAACGCTATAGTCGGT
This sequence comes from Pemphigus obesinymphae, assembly GCA_025469235.1. Taxonomy (NCBI): domain Eukaryota; kingdom Metazoa; phylum Arthropoda; class Insecta; order Hemiptera; family Aphididae; genus Pemphigus; species Pemphigus obesinymphae. Next base: position 43,342 of record JAIPRL010000717.1, read on the forward strand.
AATATCGGTATTACATAAAACGGACATGAGTATACTCATATTATATATATTTTTTTTTTTATAATTTCATGTACGTGAAACGTAGATACTTGTGCATATATTAGATACGATTTTAACTTTTGAAAAAGTTTTATGAAATGTCTGTTTTCACTCAATTATACGGTTTTGTGTGTCTCCGTTCGACAATATTGCAAACTACCTATTTGGATCAGTTAAGTTTATTCTGTTTAGACGACGTTATATTAGTCCGATACTTCTATGTTATTCGAGCGTAATGCAGCAGTATTTCCATTGAATACGAATCAGAACAGACGATGGAAACACAACAACATTAAAAATATTATTATACGATCGCCGTGCCGATGACAATTTTACCTTTTCGACCGGTCTCGGTGCCAAGCGGATATTAATATTCTCTTTTCATGATCTTCTTCGGTGAGCGGTACGGAGAAAGATTCGTCGAAACGAGGGTTGGTGGCGTTGTGTCGGACTCGGGTCCTGTGGCAAGTTCCTTTACCGGGTACTAGGTAAACCTGTAGTAAATAATAAACTCCAGTTAGTTACTCGGATATTTTAATTTCGGCAGACGTAAATTCGGCGTCAATTTACCTTTAAGTAAGTGTTTGGTGGTTCGCCGTCTGCGCACAACAGATTTCTACCGCGTTTAACTAAAACACGAGAAATCAAAAGTTTTGTTAAAGTACAGTTTTTACACCGGGTTTCCATTCCTAAACAAATGGCGAGTGAATAATATTATACTTACGTAATACGGTTAAATGGGTCAAATCTTTCAATCCGATGAATACCTCCAAGCCGGAAGCTAAAACGAAATATCAAAATTAGTTCGGAGTACTGACCGCTTAATAATGATATGATAATATTAATTTATACAGGATTTCTATAGTGTTTTCTAATCACCAGCTATAATCATAGAAAATTATACTCAGTCAGTATCGCTGCACGAAAACTCGCTATTATTTATTTATTTATTTTTGACGAATATATCAATATTTTTCGTAATTTAGATTTTTAGTATACTTAATGATAATTATTATTGAAAAAAAAAAACATTTTTATTTATATCAGGAAATTATTTGCTCGCCATATATATATACCTAAAGGATACACATGCAATTTATGGACACTTTACCATTTAAAATACTGATTCAAAATGAATGTAAACAAATATCTAAAATACACCACGTTTTTTCACTAGGTTCATAAAAAAATTGTTTAGAATACTAACTAATTTTAAATGTTAAATACCAATATATATCAGAGAAGATTTATTTTCAATGTATTTTTTATTTTTTCAATTAAATTAAATAATAATATATTTTAACTTAAGCGTCACTCACATGTGTCGTGCTATTGCCTATTAGTTATGTTAATCAGTCATTAATCGATTGTTTACAGTGCATTGATTCCTCTCACCAATGTCATTGTTCCGTGTGATTTGTGTTTTAATAAATTATTTTAATATTGTTTACAATACGAAAATGGAAACACGTGACGTATAGTTTATAGTACCCACTTGTGGATATTTTCATTTAATAAAAATGAAAAGTGTCAATTTCACATAAATATTTACTTTTACTGTGCACAATAACGACTAACGTCTGCGGACGGTTTTACATATTATATTGAACTGGTTATCGCCTATCGCTTAGATGAGTTACTGGCATCTACCAAATGAGTTACGCGATGTCGTTTACAATATTATTATTATTTTTCGTCTTCTTGATTTTTGATCTTTTTTTAATGTTCCTTAAATCTGATACATATGTAATATATATATATACACAATTTATTATAATATACTCGTATACTCTTCTAGTATGTCCTACCCAGTGGTGTACACAGGGGGGAATGGGGGATAGATCTCCTCTTGACTTTTTTTTTTTTTTAATTTTTTGCCTTTATAGTATTTTTGTAATAAAAATATTTTTTATCAATTACATTTTCTTTTGATGATAACAGTATCACAGAATATATTCTTATTGTATAAGTATTAGTTGGTAAACTTGTTATGGTTCGAGGTTGGAAGTAAACTTTGTAAAAAATATATTCACCCCTCCCCCCCCCATAAAAAATTCCTAGTACGCCATTTGTCCTATCTACAATTTATCGCAATCTAAACATTGAATACTGTAATCCCAACTTTTGAATATTTATGTAATTTATCTTTTACACTATCAATAAGGCTCTTTAAATAATTTTATTTTGATGATAGTATTTGTACGTTACGTCCTTGTACGTATTTGTTTGTTACGTTTTTTTAAAAACTTTTGATAGCTGGTTTGATATTTTTTGGGATGAATATTAAAGCTAATCTATGTCTATTGCATTTATTTGTCTATTTATATTTTCTCACTAATTTCAGAATTGGGTCTAAATATTTTTATATTTTATAAGTAAATTGTGTATAGGTACTACTATAAAGACGGCTATTTTTTTTATTGGGAAAATGATTGTACTTCATTTTTACAACCTATAATACATATAATGTGATATGTATGGACTGCGTTTTATTCATCTCTTACCAATTGACATGCTCGGGTGTCAGACAAAATGTGTAAAAACGAGTAATATGGAAGAAAAACCTTACCGCAGTATTTCGTATTAACGTAATCCACGAATATTAATTATTTTGACCATTAAATTAAAAAAAAAAAAATTCATAACATGACACAAACGCCACGGAAGAAACGAGCCGAAAATTGATTTTTCTTGCACACAATATATAATATTTTGTTTCTGTACCTATAACAGATGTCGTCCGAGGGATATTTGACTTAAAACGCAGTCCATTAGTTAATAAACCATTATATACCGGGTTATACTATATAATTATATACCATATACCGGGTGTACCGTGAATCGTCAAAAGATTTTACCTTTGTCGACCGAGGCGACTGCGGATTTCTTCAGAGACCGGCGAGTTTTTGTTTTCTTGTCGGACGGAGGCGGTGACACGAAAGACAGACACCTCCGGGACTTGAGCGTGTACGAATCGTCCAGTGCGGTCGGGCTGCGCGGATTGCTGCAGCAGATCATCTCGTCGTCGACCGTTTTGGACGACGCCGTGGACAGAATGCTGTCGCCGCGGACGCCCACCAGCAGGGACGGACGGCCGACGGGCGTCTTCCAATAGTCGTCCGAGTCGTCGAGGTCCCTGCGGAGCGGCGTTATCGGGCTGGGCGGTATGGTCAGGTGGAACTGATCGTGTGGCGGACGGTGGCTGTACGACGAGTGGAACGGGCTGGGCAGACCGTCGGGCAGGGTGAGACCGCCGGCTGGGCGGCCCGAACACTTCCACCACCAGGCCATCGGTCGTTTGGCGGCCACCGGTGTCTTTAACGGGCAGTCCTCGTCCTCGTCCGAGGAATGGGCCCTTTTCCGTTTGTGGGCCACGTCCGTCGTGCAGGACGCCGCGGCCGGCGACCGCCGCAACCGGATGTCGGCCAGCCGTTTGGCCAGCGGCGACACGATGCTCAGACGGTCGCCGGGGCCGCCATCCCGGACGAACGTGCCGTCGTCCATGCGGATCTGGTCGACGTACCGGTCGATCAACATGGACGCGCGCAGATCGTCCGGGTGTCTCGCCGGGCGCGTCGCCGCAGCCGCAGCCGGTACCGGTAACCGTTTGTGCGACAACTGCACCGGTTCTTCGGTGGGCGACATCGACACGCAAAACTGTTCGTCAGTGGCAATGGTGGCGGCGGCGGCGGCGGCGATGGTGGTGGTGGTGGTGGTGGTGATCGTGGTGAAGACGGTGGCGGTGGTGAGCGTACTGGTTACCGTCGAGGTGGAGGCGGCGACCGAACCGATCACGTGGTCTGCCGTACACGGCTTTTTCCGTTTCACCTTGTCGTCCGTCAGAAGATCGTCGCCGGATCGTCTGCAACGATAAAACGTAAGTACACATTTTGAATTAGGAAAAATTTTCAGGATCAGTCATTTGCGTCATTTGAAAGACTGTACTTGGTTCGCATTTGCGTCGATATTTTTCTGACAAATACGCGCAAACACAATAAAACACGATGAACGCAGTGTCGTTTTTAGGGGGGCTAGAGAGGCAGGCAATTGTCTCCCCCCCCCCCCCGGACATCCCGTTTTCGAGGCCAGTAAATTTTTAAAGGATTTCGTTAGAATAATATCACTACTGGTTTTTGAAATATATCATATTCGATGTTTTTTTCAGTTTGTAAAACAAATATAATTAAAACCATTTTTTATTTTTTATATTTTTATTATAATATAAACATTTCAAATGTATTTTGGCCCTTGGACACCACAAATTAGGCACGTACGAAGCCCAAACGTTATTTATATAAGCACTCGATATATATTTGAATATGCCTACATCGATTATATTGAAAAATCATTTTAGATTGATGGCAGAAAATATAAGTTGAATGGAGAATAAGATCGTCGAAGAAATATTATGGGAGAGAAACGCACCACGAAGGAAGTGATCAAAAAACGCCGATGGAAGATGAGTCAGTCATGACTCATGAAATTAAACGAATATCTATAATATATATATATATATATTAGAAAGCGTGATTGTAGACAAGAGGACAGTGGAAACGATGGAACAATCCTTTCACAGAACAGATAATAACAAAAGAGTCACCTGTAGGTACTTGCACATGTAAGAATATAAGGATATTAGCCTAGGACTGAATGTGTAGATACGGAGAAAAGAAACTGTAAGCCAATTTTGTGGATTGAACGTTGATTGAAAACGGTACCTACTATATATTTATTGTTTAAATACCCGAGCGATTAAATATTTAACGTTTTTTCGTTCCAAAAAATAAAGAGATTTAGGGTATTTTTTAAATACCAAAATAAACCCCAATGAAAATTGATAAATGTGGACGATAAAACAAAACCAACGACATGTTTACCGCTCGTATAAATGGTCGTTATTATATAGGTACATGGCGTGTCGTTTGTACGTGTAATTACGTGCGGTTATGATTATTACGCGCGTTTGACGAAATAATATCGCGTGCCTATACTCGTCGATTTGTTTTCGCGCACGTGACGACAATTTGACATTAATTCGATCATGACCGTATGCGATATTTTAGTATTTAATATTGTTGTTATTATGAAGTTACGTGTTTGCGGTTTAAACTGGACGATTAAATTTCAACAGTGACACACGATCATCGACGGGGGGGAAGAAATCGGTCACGCTACAATTAATCGATACCACCGGACAATATAGTTATTATTACGTATTAATCGCAAAAAAATCTATCGTTATTGATATAGTTTATTTATAGGGGGTACATATACGGCACCCTTTTCTAAAATGGTAAGTAATATTATTTATAAAAATCATATATATACTCGATTAATAATAATAATAATAATGATGATAAAAGAAAAAAGTTATAAATGGCCCCACGTAGATAAGTTTTTATTAGACGAAATGGGCGTTGAAGGTTTATGTGTGAAATAAAAACGGGCAATAATATTTAGAAACTATGTAAATTTATTACGCGTTTGTAATTTTCCGTATACCCGACTGGGGTTTGTTTTAAAAATAAAATGAATTAAATTCAGACGATTTCCGTTTATATTATCATTATTGCAGTTGACAGTCGATATATTTATCGTGGGCTCAGTTCCGGGGCGCTAACGACGTTTTACTCGCCTCGGCCACCCCCGGTATTTTTCCATATCGTTGTCCCAAAACCGAAACGAATCGATCGCACCAGTGTATGATTTATCGGTCGATATGATATCGATCACGGGAACGAAACGATCAGGTATAATAATAACAAAATAATATACGATACAAGTGTATTATACTATATTATGTTATCGACAACTCACCTCTTTTGCACCACCGAGGGCATCCAGTGGGTCTCCGTGCACGGGCTTTTCGTTCGTTTGGCGCCCGGCGACATCGGCAGCGCGGCCGCCGGGCTGTTGTGGTTGCTCACGTCCCTCAAGCTCTCTCGACGGCGGCTACGACACGATTTCGCCGTGGGCGTCACGTCCTGTATTTAAAACACGCGATGAAACTTTGTGAATTACAATATCGCATTATAACGGATATTGCAGCCGATCGGGCAGGTCGTCAGAACGACGAAAAGGAAAGAATATATTATTTTGACGGACAATTCGTCCTTTCGAAATCACGAGCAAACATTCTAAAAACCCGTTGGATCCCCGCACACGCGTGTGTGAGTGTGAAATCCCGCTCTCTACCGGTCACTGCTATTCGCATGTACCAAATTTTCAAAACATTATACCCGAAGATTCCCAAAAAATGTGTACACGTATTATATATTTTATTAGAATTCGGGCGTGTCGAACACGCGGCCCTTAAAATGTTTTTTTTTTTTTTTGCGGCCCGCCGTCACCAGGGTTATTGGACGATTCCGTGTCAACAGTGACTTAGCTCAACACAATTTCTCCCGAAATGTTAATGAATGAAAAATTCCAATTTTTTTTTTTTTCAAATTTGAATTCGAATAACATGTAATAAACTGTGGCCCGCACGTTGTGTCCAATGCGGGGCTTACTTACCGCGCAAGCCGAATTCTCCTTGTCGTGTCGGCCCGACATCCTGGACGGTCGTCTTCGCCGCGGCTTTTCCGAAAAACACGTCGGTGACTCGTCGGCAACGGTCGTCTGTCTCCACGTCGCCGCCGTTCCACCGCCCCTCTGTCCGACCGCGGTCCACTTTAACATTGCCGACGGTTATCTGCGTGGAAAAAAAAGCAATAAAAAAACCGCATTAGAAACACTTTTTTTCATCGTTGCATAGTGTATTATATAATAATATGTCGCATTTTTATTCACACGTTTCCGAGCCATCGAAAACGCCATTCGAATAGGAGCTACGCGCGCGGTTTTAACAATAAATATGACAATCGAAGGGCTCGGTGATGCAACAACCAGGCAAGTCCACTTTTTGAGAGACATTAAACCGAATCGAACTTTTAAAAACGTATATTTTTCTTTTCTAATACCATAAAAAGGTTCTTTACGTACATAGGTACAAATAGTTCAGTTGAGTTTATTTGTATTTCACGAAAATTTTACGACATAAAAAGTTCTACCGGAGTCAGAAACATAATATGGACTTGCCTGGTCTTTTGCTCAGATAACATGTGTAACATTTTTCTCAACTACTATTGATTATTTTCCGAGTTTCACTATAAATTAATGTACAACATTTCTCATATATTACAGTAAAATGCTTTTGAAGTACATTTTAGATTCTGAGCGGCTCTAGTGGTTTTACAATGATGTTTATTTATTTCTTTTTTTTTTTATCTATCCTGTGTACAAAATTTCACCAGAAGGAGGGATCCGATTTGTGTACAACATTACAACTTTTCTAATAAAAAATCGCATCAAGATGATCATTCTTCGATTTAATCAATAGTTTTTTAACGCGGTACGAAAAACAACCGCAACAATAATCAATCAACAAACTTTATAGTAATATTAAAACGAACTAATAAGTTTTAACTAATATTAAGTACCTACTAAATAGACAATAAATATTATTTCAAATAAGGACTATGATCATTGGTTAGGTATCATTTGATAGCGGATTTATCGAAAAAAGGAAATAATATATGATAAAACCAGATTTTCCGTATATTCCGCCGTAAAAACCAGTTGTAAGCCCGGACTTGCCTGGATTTTGCCCACAAAAAAATGTTTAACCAGCCAAGTCCGATTGCACCACGTTATCTCCGTAACTAATAATCGGATATACCAATGAAAAGTGGTTTTCGAAAAAAAAAAAAAAAAAAGCGGACTTGTCTGACTGTCGCACCGAGCCCTTCAATTAGTCGACTCGCCGGGTTTCCGGCCAGCGCGTTTTTTTTCCCCATTTATTATTTATGCGCATATATAGGTTATTATAGGTAAACGCGGGCGGTTCCGGAAATAGAATTTCATTGTTTATCGCCGACGACTGTTTAGCATAAATATTACGCGTAGCATACATATAGTATACGCGAGTATCGGCCCATAACCGATTTAGTCGTTTGGAAAAAGGATATATATATATACCTATATTTATATTTTTTATAGAAATGATCTAGCGTTGGCAGTTTGCTGTTGCCGTGACAACCACACGCGGTGTACACACATACGCCCGGGTGACTTATTAGCATATTATCGGCCAACGAATGCGACACACCGCCGCGCATAGGGGATAAAAACCGCTCCATTTCGAGAGCTCATGATAAAAAATGAAAATAAATAAATACTGCTCTTTCCTCGTGTTTTTATACCCCTAGAAACAATAGCCGGTGTATATCATTATATATATATAATATATATATTGTATTTCTTTGTCGCCGGCGTTTTTCGTACACGGTATACGAGGCGGTATAACGAGTCGGTGTTTCTTTTCTCTCTCCCTTTACACAATCGCTGCAACCCTTTTGCCGAGCTCATAAATATCCAGGTACCATCCTCGACGCGGCGGAAAATAACCGATATATTATATTATGATATATATATATATATATATTTTACATTATATTACATATTCTCCCATGGATTCCTAACCGGGCCACTTAGACGGTTCTTTTGTATACGAGCGACAGTAGCGCTCGTCTTTTATTGTGAGCACCGATCAACCGTCGTCGTAAATCAACGATCAGTTCGTGCGGAAACGAAATAGGTGAAAAAAAAATTTCAAAAAAAAAAAATAATAATAATAATACCTAAGACATAAAACGGAATCGCGTACGTACCCTTTGCATTTTTCACGACCAGCTCTCGTATATATATAGGTTCGTATAGTATTTCGCACACGCATCTAATTACAAAATATTATAATATATATGTTGTCTGTCGTTAAACGTATTTCCATCCCTCGTCTTATATAGTATAATATAATATTGTGTTATTATACATAACTATACGAGTACTTACAGCCATAGGTACTCGAGAGGACGGTACTGTATACGCACTCAAATCGCGAGGGGTTTTCAATAGGCAATTTTAACAAAATATTAAAAAAATAAAAATTTTTAATTAAATAACTGACAAGTGCTCGTGTTATATACGAAGCGCCGCATAATGTGCAAACGGTATCCTGCCTAATATATTAGGGTAAAACGTATAACTTTTTCGTTCAAACTGTATATACATTTCGCATCTACCGATCACAGCTATGGTTCGTTCAAAAATGTATATTATATGAAACGTATATATTATTTCGCTACCTGTACCGAAAAAATAATGAAAACTTTTAACTATAGGTACTATATATGATCGAGTACAGGGTTTTTTTTTTCGATACGATTAAAATTTGTGATTAAAAACTAAAAAATTTTCAAATTTATAAAAATTGTTTCAACTTCCACATAAGTGAGTGAGTATATATATATATATATAGTATAATATATAGAATGTACCTACATGGTTCGTCAAAAAGATCTTCGTAATTTCGAAGGTAAATAAAGAAGGATCAAAGCACATAATATGGTTTTTTTTTATTCTATTTAAAAAATTATACCTAAAATAAGTGACGTTCTTCATTAATAATACACATTTTCAGACGTTGTACCCTGAAACCCATAGCAAACATATTTATAGGGATCACCATGTATTTTTTTACAGATCTTCAAAAACCCATTGAAAAATCTGAAAGCTTTCAGGTTTCAAAGTATTGTTATATTCGTCCAAAAATAACTCTTATACTTAGATCCAGAAATGATCGCAATAGATGAGTGATGGAAATCTGTAGGATACACCTGAAAATGTGTATTTGTTATGAAGGACGTTATTTACGTGATATAATTTTTAAAATCTACTGAAAATAAAACTAAATTATGTACTATATAACCGTTGCGTATATATATATGTACGTTGATTTTTTTAAAAACAAATTTTGAATAACTCGTATCGATTTTTATTTGTTGAAACTTTAAATATTACATGGTTTTACACATTTTCTTGATCATAAACTTCTTTACTTGCATAATTATTATGTATCGGTTAATTTACTTCATCCGAAATAAAACTGAGATTTTTAAAAAAAAAAATTATAAAATTTTGTCGAATTTTAATATCGATTAATACGAAAAATTCAATAAAATATCTAGGGAAACTTAAATTAATTAAATTTACGAATCAAATATCCGTGTATATTACTAAAGAACTTTACCTAATTCAAAACTCTGGACAAAACAATTGCATTACTGGGTAAGCAAGTTTAAAATTATTATATGCAAAACACATTTAAAAAATATATACGAGTGTATAATATATTCATATAAACCATTAATTATATGAATATCATTAATTATTATTACTAGTATACCTATATATATATGTCATTTACTCATTTGTTCCTACATGAAAAATAGGTTTGATTAACATATGCATTATATATACATGTGAATGTTTGCATGCATATTGCATATCGTTATTTTTATAGTGTTTGCATGCAGTTATACATATACATGTTTAAAACAAAGTCGTTGTGTACAATATTAATGTAAATACAGTATATCATAATATATATATATAGTAATAAAATATGCAACTTAAATTAGTATCACGTTTGATATTATAATAATGATTATAATCGCCTATTATATTCAAATTTCTACGATTTAAAAGATTTTCTCGATTTTTTTTTTCCGTGTAAAAGAATCTAGCAACTATATTTTCAAATAATTTATAATACAACAGCTATTACCGGACATTGATGGATATTTTATTTTCGGAATCGATAATATTCCTATAAATTACACGAGTATAATAGTGTACCTACAACGGAAACAGTTTATTTTGATTACATATAGCTTATAATTAGGTGTATTATACAGCTGTGTCGGAGGCGATATAATAATATAATATATAACCACGTGTAAACGAAAACATCGACGACGGTCAGGATCGAAAACGGTTTTGGTAATTTGTCGTTAAATCCGTTTATATACCAATTATTATTATGTCATATATCATATTAACGGTGTTTGTGTGTGTGTATCTGTGTGTGTGTGCAAAGGCGAAGGCGGGGGCGTCGTAAATTGGTAACTGCAGTTGTCGGGGAAATTCGTAATGACTCGCGCGAGGGAAATATGGTGCGTATAATTATTGCTCAACGAACTCTCGTGTAAACGTCTTAAAGACCGGATAAATTCTTTATATAGTATAACTTGCATATTTATAATATAATAATACAGCCATTTGCCGTATGTCTCTCATCGATTCGATACGAAGTCGGCACCCCGTAGGTCCGCAGACGGATACGCCGTCGATTAACGTATATAATACCGCTACAGGACTGGCGACGATGACGGCAATGGTGAAAACCGATAACAATAGCCCTGGAAATCATCGTGTTAAATTGAGTTTCGGACGTCCGAAACAGGTGTGCCACACCGCGACGTGCAGGTGGTTTACGGGCGTCATTTTATTTATTTTTTTTTTTCGAGATCCGTCACTCTGAATTTGAATGCCGCCAGTACCCGGTACGTAATGTTATATACGAGGTACGACGACCGGAAACACTGTCCATATATTATTATGTTATATATATTTTTTTTTTATATAAGTACGTTCGAAATACGTAGGAAACGCTATTAAGCTTTAGCTCGCCGCCGACACGTTTAGGCCGTTTCAGACTATTGCCCGGAGACGAGAACTAAACTAGTGTCCCCGGTGTGCTGATTCGACCGTTTTTCGAGAGTAGCCGGAATCGGTTCCCGTTTGGAAACGGGTCTGATTTGACTCCCGTCCGGGGGGAGGGTTAAACATCGAAAATCCTGTTCACTAAATTCGGTCGATTATTTGAAGAAATCGCGTAGAATCTATATCGTGTGAAAAATAATTTTTAATAATCAATGTGTCCGATACTTTTTTTACTCATTTAGCTTTATAATATCATGTGATGGTATAGTATCCATGGCATAAGTAAATAGGCATGTCAGTTAGATAACACGGCGCAGAAAATGTTCCCCAGAAATGGAATAAACGACAAAATTTAAAATTACTGTTATATTGTTATGAATTAAAGTATCTATTAATTATTAATTATTCAAAACGTGTTTCACCTTTGTACATATATTATTATTAAGATACCATGGCTCTTTCATCCATGATATTGTTGTTATCGTTTATTCCATGTCTGGGGAACATGCGTAGTGATAGCGAAAATGGAATTATAGCTGACATGTACATTTATTTATGCTACGGTATATGACCTATGCGAAAAATGGAAAGGGAGATGAAAAACGTTAACAGTAAAAAAATGTCAGTGTACCTAAATTTTGTTGAAATTCGAGAAACCTAATTTACTATTATGTACGTGCGTATGCAATCTGCGTGCGTTGGAAACCGCGATTCGGCCACTATACCTGGACAAATAATGGATTCGAAACGGGAACCGATTCGACCACTGCTATATTTAGACCCGGGAACCCAATTGCGTATCAACCGTTATTTCCTGGGCTCGTCCTGTCCCGTATACATCCTTCCACGACTACATATAGTATACAATATATCCTGCGCAAATTACGGTTATTTCGGATAATATTGTATATCGAATAACTAACGCGGGCACGTATTATTATCATTGTTACAAGAGGAGGGATCGAGATGCTGCAGGGGTGAAAGAGTGCTGCAGCGGCGCAACAATCGATCGGACTCGTATTTTATATTTATATAATATGCGAAAAATTGCCAGTCATGTGCTATTAAGAACGGATAAGAGAGGGCTCAGAGATAGAGGTAAATAATAATAGTAAAATACCGTAAACGCGTATTATCATATAGGCATATGTAGGTACGTACGCGAGCGTTTACCCGTACGGGCAGCACATGCACATAGCCCCGATGTTCGCGGATATGTTTTGCGGATTTGTGTGTTCGACATCCATCAGTGCGTACGCACTGCACAGGGGGGAGTCTTTGGATGATTAATCGATTGAAAGGGGTACGACTGTGGGGTATGATATCTTTCGTTTTATACAATATATTAGACATTACAATATATAGGATACACCGTGAAATTACTGTGAGAAAACTCAATTAAATACGAATTTCGAGATGTTTATCGCGTATAATACGTTGTGTCGAGTGCATCCTTGGTGACGTCTCGTCGGTTTTGGGAGAGTTGTCACGACTGCCACGCAGTGCCCTGTGGGAACGAAGAAAACAGCCAGGAAGTGTCCTCCGGTGCAGGTTTTGTCCGGCCGTTCGTGTCTACTACGTTTACGGCGACGTTTGTCGAGGAATTTTTGTCGCTCTTATTTCCTTACGCGCACATTACGTCAAATTGCGGTCATTATGTGTCATTACTTATATCAATTATTATTATAATACGTATAATAATACTTCGGGAAATCGTGCGAAAAAAAAATAAAATACTCACTACTCAAAAACAATGTGGACATTGCAGTAGGGTACGAGTACAAATTTAACGACAATTAAAATGTCAAACAATTACAAATATTATACAACTGCAGTTTACTCTTAAGGCGGTTCGAGTCGATCCGTTCCTAAGGAGTTCAATATAGGCAATCTCTACATAAATATATGTAATATATATAATAATTTTTTAAACAGAAAATTGCTTTCGCCGTGACAAAATTCTGAGACTCTGCAGGCTGTTCCGATTTAAATTTTGTAAAAGGCTAACGATTTTTTCACATCTTTTCTACGTTTTAATCGAGACGTTTTTCGAAATAGAAATTTCCGCCTTAGATATACACAAGCACAAAATGTTAAAAATATGGAAATTTTGTTTAGTTATGCCGAAGTCGAAAATTTATATTTCGAAAAATGCCTCGATTAAAACCTAGAAAAGATGTCAAACAATCTTTTATTGCTTTGAACAGAATTGAAATCGGTTCGGCCAGTCTCCCAATTTTATCACAGCAAAAGGTCTAAAAACCATATTTTTTTGACCTACTCGAACCACCTTAACGTAAATTTATTATTTTTTAACGATTATTATATACACTTTTTATCGACATGGGTAGCTTTGAACGTATTAAATCATAGGGGTCCCGCATTTTATACATAATATTATATGTTATTATATAATATATTATAACGACCGTGGGTTCGTGGTTGAATAAATTCATATTTCGGTTTTTGAAAACACCGTAATAATGCAAAAATCAAATTGTATTGTACAAATTAGTATCCACGCAAGAAAATATAATATGCACGTACTGACGTACAATATATTAATTTAAAAAAAAAATAAATAAAAAAATGCATGGTACGCAGTGCATAATAAAATCATTATTATTAAACGATAATAATGTAGGAAATTATATAAAATATACATTCCCTAGTCCCTACAAGTACAAACTACATGAATAGCTTATTTAATTTTGCATACGACAATTCAACAGTTTAAAACTTATCATTGCACAAAAGTCGTATCACCCCTATAATAGTATTATAGTTATGATGGCCAAGTTAGAATAGTTTTAGTTTATGACTTGTAGGTAGTTGTAAACTTGTAGTTTTTTTTTATTTTTATTACTACATAATATTTCGGCGGTGTGAGTTGTTTTTAAGCTAATAAAAACATGACGTACAACTATATTACAAACGCAATGACGCGCGATTACAATATAAATATCATAGTAACCTATTAGTGAATTTGCTGTCGTTTAAACATAATGTATTGGAAATATATTTGACATTTTATTACTATAGTAAAATATAGTTTAAGGCTCCACTCCGAGACATCGAGGACATTGTCCGGTTTCTGTATACAGGACGGTCAAACATACAAAATCTTTCTTCACATGACGTTGGTATTCAATAATAAGAATCGCTTTTATTGTTCGATTTGTTTTCAAATGTTTACACGTTATTGGTCTTATACTGGAAATAGCAATATCAAAAGTAAAAGCAAAACGCACGCATCCTCCTATTATTATTGTTTGTTATAAACGATTTTTGTCCAATGGTCAACGACAATACACCGATCGAAATGATTTAAAAAGGACACAAATCGTTTATACATACATTTTCATTATTAGGTACGACAACATACCGTTATGCTTCATGTCCCTTGTTATATATATATATGTGTGTGTTATTATATATTATCTATAGCAGAAATAGATTTCTGAAACTGTAACGGTTGTCAACTTGTCAGATGTCATTACTTCCACGGATGTTGGTTTTTCGCTACGCGCAGTATACAGAAAATGTTTATTTAGAAATTCGAGTGTAGAGCGTTTTAACGGAATAAATATTATTCGTTATTTTTGCGAAAATATTGAATAAAATGTAAAATATACAATATGTATAGTAATATACAATATCTATATAAAAATTGTGTAGTACTTTCTCAATAATACACCACAATAACTATTCGTTAAGTATTTAAAACTTCATACGTTTTCGGATAAAAAGCCAAAGTAAAAATTACCTACGGGATATAAAATTAAATTTAAAAAAAAAAAACAAGTTTTTTTGTAGTCAATATTTTCAATTTCCGATATTTTTACAGATAATATTATTAAAAAATCACTTAAAGAGAAAAAATAAAATACGTTAGAAAATATAGTCTATAGCTATAAAATATTAACATATTATCCGATTTTAACAAAAACTAGAGAGGTGCTGCATATAACATTCTAGAGATTTAGCTGATACATACTATAATAAATTTATCAATTTAATATATTCAGCTTTTTTTAAAATCCAAAATTCTTATTTTTCAATATAAACAATATACAAATTATTACAGACTATAATATAAATATCGTTTAAAGGCATATAAATGTAAATACCGTAAAATGGAAAAGGATGGTTTTCCATAATAGGGATGTCTGAAATAAAATATAAATTTTTAAAGAAATTTTTTTTTTAAAAAAAAGTTTTGGCTATTATGGATAAGAATGAGATACAAAATGAGAATTTCAAGTACTAAAGATTTATTTTTAAATTAAACAAAACGCAATTTATCAGTCTTATAATATTAATCTTTTTGTTACATTTCTGATTCTGAAATATATTAATACAATATTAATAAATAATAAATTTTTTTAAATTATTATTATTTTTTTTTTTTCACAAATAAAACTATTTTAATAATTTAGTTAATTATTTCTAATTATTCATCCCAAATTTGAATAAAAATTTTTTTTGAAAACTCCCATATGAAGTCGACAAAAACTTATCTGAATTTAAATATTATAGTATATCAATCACTACATATAGGTACGTATCTATAGTATAAAAATAATAAATAATAAAATACCTAATTAAAAAGTAAAAACTGTAAATGCGTACCCTGAGAAGTAAAAAAAAAAGTTTGGAATTAATTAAAAATTAACGGAAAATATAATCAATGAATTTTTGGAGCTATTAAATTAATTTAAAAGACATATTTTAATTCTAAATGACATAAACACTAACTTAAAAAGTTAATATAAATGTTATGGGGTATTTATGGACTACACACCCGATTTTTAAGGGGATTTGTTAGGCAATTTTCATGAATTTTTAAGAAAAATGAAAATCTAACAATTTAAAAATATTTTAATATATTTTAAAATATTCTTGTATCAATACCATTTTTTAATATCGTATAATCACAAACATGTATACGCACTTTTCATTTTTATCAATTTGAAATTAACGTAGAAAGATGAAACAAAAAACAAATTCTATCTAACATTTTTTATTTCCTTTTATGACCTTATACGATCCAAAAAAAAAAAAAAATGATTTATTTACAATTCATAATACGTGTAAAAACGCACACATCAAAAATCGATTGGGCACTAGATAATGTTGTTGGCTATCGTTTGTTTTTTGTATCATACTTCTAACATGTTTGTAAGTTTAAAAAAATCGAGAAATGTATTGCGAGTTTTTCGTTGAAAATTTATAGGTGTTGGCGTCCTCTTAACCGGTTGATAATTATAACGATAACTTTCAAATAAATTTTTTCAAGTTTGTTACTATTTGCTCCATTTTACGGTATACTTTTTAGTGTTTAGTATGATTATATTGTACGTTACATTATATTGATACCGAATTGGTTTCCGAACATATCGCCCAGATTCCGAACTAATTCTCGTTTTGCATCGGTTGTTACCCAGAGAATATCCAAATAGGTTATCGTGCCTATGCAAATAGATAAGTAATAGTATATAGATATGCATAATATGCAGTACCTACCTAAATGTGATAATTAAAAAGCCGTTAGTTATAAAAAAAATTATCGGCCACATTTACATAATTAAACACAGGAACTAATCAATCTTAAAAATAATCAATCATTTTAATGGGTCCTAATGGGTCCCAGACAGGGGGGCCGTAACTAGCGGTGGGACAATTTGTCTCTGAAGTTGCTTGAGTCGGCCAAATCGTTATGCCCAATGTACATGAAACAGTGATAGCCAATCGGAAAACAGAAAGAATTTGATGACCTTTTTTTTGCTTATTTACGTTTTAAGTATTTTAGGAATATGAGCTTTGCAGTCAGTGGCCATATTGTTAAAGGTATGACTTTTTTGAGTAAAAAAACCGATTC
This sequence comes from Pemphigus obesinymphae, assembly GCA_025469235.1. Taxonomy (NCBI): domain Eukaryota; kingdom Metazoa; phylum Arthropoda; class Insecta; order Hemiptera; family Aphididae; genus Pemphigus; species Pemphigus obesinymphae. Next base: position 60,866 of record JAIPRL010000717.1, read on the forward strand.
GACCAAATTGGGAACCAGCACGTCGTCTAAATCGGACTTTGATTTTGTAACTTCCACGTTTTTTGAACGCACCTATATATATCGATTACCTATATATAATACGTTACAGTGGCGCCGCAGTGTTTACCTTTTTCCGTTTGAAATCCCCGCCCCCTATACGGTTTCAGTTACAATATCGGGCGCGATTGATATGCGGGGAAAATTTTTTTTTCTTGCACGAGGTCGATGCGTCGTTGTTAAGTTCGCGGTTTTCGAACGTTTAATTACATGTCCGCCTTTTCCGAAACGCCGGGGATTATATTATTATTATTATTATTATTATATATACGCCCGCCCCGTCTTCTTAAGGTGTCCGAATCGGCCTATACAAATGTCAATAATGCGAACCGCCCGGGGACGAAAATTTCGGTCGCGTTTCCGGTCCACGTGCGCCCGGTTAAAAGAACGCGGAACGAACGACTCGACGCCGTCCGCACACATTATATTATTATCTGTGCGTTTGCGGCGGCATTTTTGCAGTCGTACGCGCGTTTCCGTTTCGGATCGCATTACGCATAATTATATGATATTTATAGCGTAAAAAACGGTACGGTACAGTAATCGGCACAAACGAGAACCGTTTTTTTTTTTTTTTTTTTTTTTTTTTTTGGTTTTTTTTTTTTTTCTCTCGCCGATGGCCCGAAAATCACGACGAACGGGGTTAAAAGGACACAAATCTGTGGATATATTGTATTGTATACGATGTATACGTACGTACCAGTGGTGCACGATGATATGCGTACGAAGAAACACACCTGGTCGCATAAAAATATACGTCCACCGCGCGTCGTCGATGTAGACCATCTGCTGCTGCTGCTGCTGCTGCTGCACGCACGGACGGACGACAACACAATAAGAACGCGACGAAGAAGCGTGCCAGGGCCCGTCGAGACACTCTCTATACGTGTATATATATTATAGAAATACGTTCTCGGGAAATCTCGTATTTTTAAGCGAATATTAAAAAGACCCCGTGTATATATTATATTGTGCGCGCAGTAGTATACCGCAGCTGAAAATGATGCAGTTCGTAATGTAACTGAATTTTAAAAGAGACTATATATACGTTAGAGGTACTGTTTTGTTTTTTTCCGTCTCGATACGAATTTGCCGCTGCGAATTCAACGTGTTTTTTTTTTTTTTGCGTGCACGTAATTAACCTAGAGGTATACGACGTGTGCGCCAGAGTCGCAGACACGTACCGATGATGTCGCCGGTTTTTTTTTATGCCGTCCGTTTGTCGACGTAAAAACTGCATGGCCGTGTACAACACCATATTAAGAAGACGACCCACACACCCGATTTTTAACGGGTTGTGTGTAGGTATAGGCAATTTTTAGGTAAATTTCGAGATTAATTTAAAAATAGACCTACGTCGGTACCGTTTTTAATTGTCGTGTATAATCACGATACTTATTAAAAAAAACGTTTACTCATTTTTCATTTTCATCGACTTGAGAATATTGTAGAAAGATGAAATAAAAAAAAATTAAATCATAAAGAATAAAAATATCTAGCCACTGGTGGAGCCGATTTTTGATATGTGCGTTTTTGCACGTTTTGTAAGCTGTTAAAAAAAATTTAAAAACCGATATTTTAACAGCTCATAAAATATGTGAAAATGCATAATATCAAAAATCGACTCCATCGCAGCCGCTAGATAATGTTGTTAGTCATAATTTCTTTTGTCGTTTCGTATTTCTTTGTAGGTCGATAAAAATGAAAAATGCTAATGCAAGTTTTTCGTTGAAAAATTGTCGGTGTGGCGTCCCCTTAATATCGTTATGGTTTTCAAACAACTTATATGTTTTATACGATTATTATCATATAACGTTTCGTGATTTTCAAACGACACCGAAAATTCGTCGAGTTCCGCATAATTCGAACTGCTCGGTACTCGAGCGGAAAATACTGGTAGGTACCTATTCATTTTTTTTCAAACATTACGGGTCGATATCGGAAATTCGGTAGATGATTCGATTCATATCGGTGTAAACGTCCGTCGCTAAACAGGCGCGCACGAAAAAATAGTCGGTAATGTCATATTGTTGGTTGGATTTTCGATATGTAACGATCACGCGGTCTTGTATATATATACAAATCGTAAACGTATAATGTGAGAAAAAAACAACAACCATTTGGGAGGGCAGCTAAATCTAAATACGCACAATGATCGTACTAATTTGCCAGGTACCACGCAACCCTCTCCGCATTATTATGTAAAAACGTAATCGGAATAAATAATTTAAAATTGCAAGTAAGTATACACATATATGTATATATATGTATATACAGAGAGAAAGAGAGGAGTCCTGGGACTACAGTTTCCCAAAGGGTGCGTGTGCCCCAAAGACGGCGCCCTACCTATACCTCCCCATATACCCCGAAGTGTTTTAATCCGCAATAACTGTCTGGGTTTTACGACTGTATAGTTGGTCACCCCATCACATATCCCTGCTTGTACCTAATATATGTACGTGTGTGCGTGTATATATATATATATATATATATATGTGTGTGTGTGTGTGTGTGTGTGCGTGTATCCTATATCACCTGACTCGTCGACGGACTTTCGAAATTTTTACGTGGATCGAACGGTTTCAATAAGAATATTATTCTGTACACTTCCACATTATATTATTATATTATACCTCTATATACCTATCTAAACCCATATATATATCGAGGTGGTCGGAAAAATACATAAATTTCGATTGTCGATCGGCGATGGGGGGAGGGGGCACGAGGGGATAGAACAGATCGCGATGGGAAAAAATTCGGAAATCCCGGACAAAAGAGACGAAAAAACCAGACGTCTGATCTTTTGTGGATTGCCCCTCGCCGTCTGGCCGCCGAAAGGCGCTTCACTTGACCTTTTTTTTTTTTTCCGCCGCTCCACTCTCTTTCGCCAACTAACGTTCGGGGGGGTCTCATCCCCCTATATACGGTCGACGGCGGCGGCGGTGGTGGTGGCGGCGGCAGGTTAACATTATTATACTGCAGTATATACGACAGTATTACATATTATATAATATATAGGTATATAGAGGGTCGAAGGCTGAAAAGACAAAAAAAAAAAAAAAAGACTGCGTGTTTAATGCACAACCGAGATGGGGTGCCCTCGGGGGGGAGATCCAGTTTTTGCCGCACACCGTCGTTGTTTGGTCCCGATTGGCTCGGGGATTTTCTTATTCCCATAAAACGTTATTTATAACGTTTTAAAAATCGTAACGGACCGGTTCTCCTTGTTTCTATCCGTCTCACTCTCTCTCTCTCTTTCTTTCTCTTTCTCGCTCGTTCACTCTCTGTTAACAATTTTTTTTTTTTTTTTTATACGTCTGGGTCTTCTGTGTTTTTGTGTCCGAAAAATCTATACAGACACAGACGAGATACGAATCTGTTTTATATTGACACGTCACAATAATTGGTAGTATTTCGGGGGTCGTAGAGAAAAAATATCCAGTTTTCATCTGCGCACATGTATGTATACAGTATAGTATGAGTAATCGGCTTAACTTTTTATCACGCGGTTTTAAGACGATTTCGGTTGACCGCAATCCCTTGTTGATTTGTTCACATCGATGACCGCGGTTTTTCAAGAATATATTATTTTATCTAATAGGGGTTGTGCTTTAATTTAAATATATTTTGATATATAACTATGAGAATAATCGAAAATTCCTATATCAGAGTACGACTTATATTATGTTTTGAATACTGTTATTTTCAATTTGGACTTTGGAGTCTTCGTCAATATATAAATATGTCATTTTTTTTCAATATTTTTACGGTTTAACTAATTCGCAGGGTACATTTTAAATGTTTTTCTCAATTGTTATACTGTTATCTATAGCGGACGAATCATAATCATGGACATATTAACTAATGAACCGGGGCATTCAACCCCCTCTCCCGGCCTTACTGTTATCAATTCTGTATTGTACGAGAAAGACTGTATAGACGCGTAGTACAAGAGCCTGAGAGGAGAGATAGAAATACGAGTTAGGAAATCATGAAAGGGAGAATGATTTGTAAGATTTTCTTCTAAACACAGATAAAATCTTTGAATCACGGACACTATGTTAGATAACACTGCATGATCACTATGTACATATATCGATCATACATACATTTTTATTATTGCAATGGCTACACCGATTCGCCCAATTCGTCGAGCTCTAACTGATTAGCTCAATATCGGCTGACGTTTTCTCTCTCTACGACCTAATGGTTATTATGTTATATAATTTATATACCTAGTAATTAATGCATTTTAGTTCTCAATAATTGGAGTGTAAACGATGATAAGCGATGGTTCGTTATATCCACTGGACTCCACAGAGCGACCATTTTGGGGGGATGGATTCACCTTTCATTCCTGTTGTTTTCCGATGGCCGATGCCATTCTGTCTTCCTTGTCGTCTGACTCGATTTTTTCCGAACCGACTCCTTTGACCGGTCGTCCTCGCGAGTCGGCCCCGCCGACAAAGTGCAAACCGGTTTCCCGTGACCGGGCGGCGGCACACGCATCTTCTCTATCCATTACAACAATACGACCATTGTTGGCCTGCACAAACTCAACGTATATAAATATATATGTGCGGACGAACACCGGTCATGCAAACCGAATTTCTCATGGGCGTCCGCGCAAATAATGATATTCGGAATGTCCAGCTGCGACATTGTTGCCCGCGACCAGCCGATTGTCGCGCGAATCTTCTTTGCGTAAACACACACGACTCCGCCTCACGCGTATTATTATTAGGTACGTACGTATATTATAGTATAGTCGCTGACCCCGTAAAAAAATCATCATTACTATCAAAAGACGACGCACGTGCATAATACCCGATACCACATAGTGCATATATATTTATATACCTATACGTATATTATGTGCAGCAGTGTTGTGACGCCCATCGCTAGAAAAACGTGCCGTCATAAATCTTTTGGCGTTTTTTTTTTTTCTTCGCCAAACATGGGTTATTATTACCTATATGTATACGCACCATAGACATATTATAAATATATGAACCAATAACACAGAGAGAGAGGTCCGAAGATTATTATTATTATAGTAAGTCGAAAAGAATCATAGTTTACGAATCCCATGGAAAAGGCAAATGCCATGGAGTATAAAAACAAAATATTGTATTCAAAGTTTAAAACATAGACATATTTATAGTACCTATATGGGTTTATCAAAGAATAAATCAATTTCATTCATTCTGTGGTTTTATCACGTCTATCGCTTAAAACATTAGGTATATTATATTCTACATGACAAAATAAACAGATATGACAGCAACTTACATGTTTTGGTTCAACTCGCGCAATCATGGTGGACGCTTTTCTCCGCTTATTATCATCTCAGTATCTACTTGTCTGCACTCGTGTACATAATAAATACACCGTACTTTCCAA
>JAIPRL010000717.1:66428-117069 GCA_025469235.1 Pemphigus obesinymphae
AAATGGCGGGCGTAAGGGTGCACCATAGAAAACTTTACTGTTCTGTATTATCACTGATAATTTTGTAATGTAATCAATAATAAATAGCTCATGAAAACAACCAATGAAAACAGCGCCCCTTACGCCTACCATTTTATTTTCTTTACGTGAAAAAACGTCATAGTGGGGGTATAGCTGCAATAACCTGGTATATTTCAACCATGCTTATACCCATAACAAAATAGATTGATTTATATATAAATAATACGAATTTTAGTCCGATATGCGTATCCCCACTTTTTCCCATGTATTAGGTTCTCCGCTTATTTTTCAACTCTGTAATGATAGCTTGGAAATGTATGCTTGATATATATGTAACCAATGAGAGGCGGAGAACTTAATACACGGTAAAAAGTGGGGATACTTCACAGAGATGTGCGTATCACAATGTTGCTGACATACCTATCTATTTTGTCATGCCTATACCCGACTACTTTCTATATTCTATGCTACAGAGTTGATACATGGTGTCATTCGATTATAAAAATGTCAGTCATAAAACATACACGATAAAAAAAAGTCTATGCTAATATCGATAATAATATTATTATTTATATTCCGGGACATTAATTTGTTTTTTTCCACGGGATTCGTAAACTATGCTCCATCAGCAGCCTGCTGTTTCCGTAGACATGTAAAATATAACATGTCTCTACGTCTCTTTCCAAGAATGATGGTTCCGCGGCGGCATAAACGGGGTATGCGCGGGACTCGGTCCACATATTTATACGTGTGCAATGTGCATGATATAATAAGTACGTCGTACTGCGGCCTGCGGGGTGATTTTCAGACACGTATAGCTCTGTAGTACACCCTATATAATACGGAAAATAACGTTTGTACGAACACTTGCATAACACAATATACGAATGCGCAAACTGCAATATTTTTATAGACGTATAGAGAGCACGCACTGCGGCGGTTTTACACGGTGACTTGTTATTAGACGTGCAGAAACGGTAGGCGACAAGCAATAGAGCACATTATTATTAGGTAGGTACACGACGTTATATTTTATATTATATTTTGGGGGAGCAGAAAAAAAACCTCGACGTATATATTTTCTCGCCAATAGAACGACGCGTCGTACACGTCCGGGAGACGTGATTGACAAGTACATTTGCATTGTACCCCGTGCACGCCGTCAGATATTATGTACGCGCGAGACGCGCGGTCTAGACGCGACGCGGTGTAAAGAGAGAGAGAGTAAGAGAGAGCGCGAGCGCGATAGAGGCGGAGGAAACCAGTCCTCCTCCGGCGGCGCATTGTTTGGGTTTCGGCGCACAGACGACGGGGTTTGCCGCCGACTTCAGCCTCCGCCGCCGTCGCCGTGGTCCGGCTTTTGGAGACAAAGGTCGTCGCACAAAAGAACCACGGTACCGTGTGTAATTATTATTATTATTATTATTAGTGCCGAAATCGGCGGTTGACCGAGTGGTTAAATGGAAACCGGAACACAATAATAGTGTTGTACGCAATATTGCACATGCGTACTTGCCCGGCCATATGAGTTTTTCTCCGATATCAAATCGTCGTGATAACACACATCGTTGATAACGATAAGACGTACGCCTATAATACACGGGCGCAAAAGATTTTGGCCCGGCGAATTGCGCGCCAAAGAAAAACGAAAATGGCTGACGTTATAACCAGATTGCGTGCGCGTGTTTTTCGTGACGGGTTCGAACTGCACGCGTAAAAGTTTGCATAGATGACGACCGGTTAAATTCGATGGTAATGTGGGTTTTTCCGAGGAATGGGTTTATTAGTCGAAGTACATTCATAAACATCGAAAATGTATTATCTCCGACCGATAATGACCGATCGTAATAGAGTAGATAAAGGCCGTAGATAAAGTCTACTTTATTATACGCTGGAAACTCCTGGTTTATTTTTTGACGTAATTTAACAAATTTTTATAATAAGAATGAGTAAAATAATAAACTAAAAACAAAAATATGCACTAATAATTTACAAATATGCAAAATAAAATTACAAAATAATAAATTTAAAAAAAAAACCCGATTCGGCTGTCGCGAGAAAATCGCGCACGCAATTCAACCAATATAATGATATTCACGCGTAATTCGGAAATACCGGTACTTCGAAAACGTTTTCCAAATTATTTCATCGCGTTCCGAACATAGGTATAGATTATAATATTACTTATATATATTTTTTCACGTACCTACCATACAGCGGTTTTTGTACATTATTATGATTAAGAGCATGTTGCACTGAAGATTTTCAACGGCAAAAACACGTTTACGCAAAACAAATGAAATGGCATTTAAAAATAACTTTAGAGTTAAAACACTAATTATAAAATGGATAGAAAACAACATTTTGGAGATAACCTCATCGGAGTTTTTCTCGAATAATACGTTTAATACAAGTTACAGTGTCTTAAAAATGCGTGAGGGGAATAGTATTTTGTACCTTCGATAACGAGCTTAATATTCAGAAAATTGTAAAACCCCAATGTGGTTATCTCTGAAATGTTATCATTTACAATTTTTATAATAGGTTTTATAACTTTAAAATGCCATTTTATTTGTTTTGCGTAAACGGATTTTTAAACAAATATCGCGATTACACCACAATAAAAAATAGTACTGACACAGGACTATTTTTTAATTACTTATGAATTATGTTAAAATATTTTTTGATCGTTAGATTTTAATTTTTCTTAAAATATTTAAAAAATTGCCTATATAGAACCCCTTAAAAATAGAGTGTGCGACGTCCTCTTAAAGGCTTTTAGAAAAAAAAAACGTGTATACGGATCGTTTAGATGAACGAAAACCACAAAGATAATAATATTACAATCTACCTATATATAAAGTAATATGCGCAAAAGGAATACTCTAATACGGTTGATGCCCAAGACGTGAATATATTGTATTATTATTATTATTGTTTATACATTTTCTTTTCTTTTCGGAGCAAAAGATATCTACACTATATTTTCTTTTTAACTTATGTTGAGGCCCGAGGGAATCGAGATATAGATATGAATTTCTATAGGGCAGTATTACAGTATATAACAAAAAAAAACAGAGACCGGGAATGCTAAAGTGGATGAAATAGAGATAAGACAAAATAAGAAACAAGTATACAAAAGGTGTAGTATAGAAGTGGCTTTGATAGTAGATAAAATGAGAGAGAATCGATTCAGATGACTCGGGCATGTTTTAAGGAGGGAGAAGAATAGCAGTAAAATCGGTAAAGTAAATGTATATGTAGAAAGTAAGAGGAAAAGGGAAAGACCGAAAATAGTATGGAAAATTATACGAAGTTATATGTAAGTTCAAGAAAAAGCCTAGTCCTCAATTTCCACTCAACCCGATCCATCGCATTTTCTTCATTTACACAGTTACACTAGCAAACTTCATATATACCACATCCAATCGGCACTTTATTTTCCGTCTTTCTTTCTACATATATATATATATATTGCATTTACTTTTCTTAATGCATCTGCCTCTTCTCTCATTAAAACAAGCCTAGTCTAAGCCATCTAAATCTCTTCTCACGTATTGTGTCGAGTTGAATGGAAGTTTACCTAAGAGCCGATCTCAAATAGTTAGAAGAGAAGGCGAAGGAGACGAAGAAATACATACTTTGATGGTTAAGAGTAATTTTGAAAATTTTTAATTTTTAAAAATTCATCACAAATTCACTATATTTTATCTTCCTCTAATGTAAACAATATAGTTCTTTAAATCATATACTATTTATACTTTCTATAAATATTTATGATAGGAGAACTTACGTTAAAATGTAGCTATCTATTATTGATAAGAAAAGGTCATGTTGGTAAACAACGTTTGCAAAACATATTAGGTATAATATTTCTTATATACCTATACGAATATGTAATGAAATACCTCCTAATTAATTTCTTATATGCACTCGTATATGCCATTACGTCTTGTAGTCCTGTATACTTTTCTACGTGTGCTAATTTATTCCGCCCTTCGTCAGTCGGGACGAAACACAACACAATAGATTAAATGTACGGGAACACAAAACGACGTCCTTATCTGATGGTTACAATTCAAATTCGTTGTACATAATATTATTATTCTTTTTCCGGGCACGCGCCGCAAAACCGTCTTATTAGTATATTTACATTGATAATAATAATAATAAAAGAAAAAAAAACAGTCTAGTTAATAAATATCACCCCCGATACAACGTGCGCCTCCGACCATATGGTCGAATACGTATAGGAATGTCATTTATAGTAATTATTGTAGTTATTCGAATATAGTATGTAGTAGTCGTTGTTGGTTGACAAATTTGTGTAGGTAGTATAGTTTTTTTTACTTGTATGGAATTCACGTCCATGTAGGTATTACTGAATAAATTAATTTTCAAATTAATATAACCGAAAACAATATATTCAGTGGCGGTTTTTGGAATCTTTTTTGAAAGGGGTCCGTTTATCAGGTATACATATATATACTAAATTATAAAAAGCATTTGCGAATTAAATTATGTACAATTTCTATAGTGTTCATAAAGTTCTGGGGGGTCCAGTACTTATAGTAGATTACTATATATTCTTCACTGATAGCCGATAGGCATGTTTTTATTAAAAATTGATTTAATCGAGAAAAATTACAAAATTAAATCACATGAAAAAAACTAGTGTATCGTGTCCGATAGATAGTAATATATTCTATCTACTTGGGCCGGTCGAATTTGGTATAAGAGCGTTTTACGTTTTGGCGGGATTTTATAAGATAACAATTAACGTATATTATTATCATATTTATTTACATTCAAAAGGCTAATTTAATATCCACAAAGTACTGCGAGTTAATATTATATATTATAGTTAACACAAATGATAATGCGTTTATACGATAAAGGTATTAAAGAAACCGTAATAGGAATAAAATACTATAGAAATGTACCTATGTTATCGTTATTCGGATGACGAGTAGCGCATTTCTGTGTTATCAGGGATGATTATAATATGTACATATATATAGACGGTAAAAACGAGTGAAATGGTCCGTATAATGTTGAACTCACGAATTTTGGTATTTCTGGTGCATTTGTTAGGTCCACTATGACGGCGATCGGTGCAGTCGACGATGTTCTAGTATCCAAAAAGTCGGTGTCATCACATCGGAAAACGGCAAAAAAAATTCAACGAAAAAAATCAAATATATTGTAAACGAATCGCGATCGAAAATAATATTTAATTCGATGTTTATATATAGTGATTGTAAAACGTGCAGTATGAAAACAAAAAAATAAAACACTATACGATACGAATGTTTTTTTTTTTTTTTTACTACGCGGGTAGTGTATATCAACGCGCGTGATGGGCTTATGACCGTGCAGCGCCAAGAGTCAAACGTGAACTGAGTCCGGCCCCGAACGACTGGTTTCTGTCGTGTGCGTTTACGTACGGTATACTACGCGCGGTATATACCTATACTATACCACGGCGTGTTTTCCATTACCATTTTGGCGATTTACAGCTGCTTGCCCGGTCCCTATTATACACACGTTATAGTGGCGCGCCACCTTTTGTGTATTATACAATTTTTTTTTCACATTTTTTTTTTTTTTTTTTTATAGCATTGTAATACCTGTGCCTTTTCGGTGTTACCTGCGCGCGTACGAAGGACCCCGCGTAGAATTTCATTACATATTGTTTGGGCAATACCTTTCTTCGTGCGTATATATATATATATATATATGGAGCATATATATACACACGGGTATAAACCAAATACGCACCTCCTCCATGAAACGTTTCCTCGGGGCTAATATTTCGGGACTTGGTGTACCTACCTATACATGTAGGTATATATGGGTGTACATACGTTAATTAACGCTTTGTCTTAATTCTATATTTTACCCGCAACGACACAAGTCAAAAATTATACCTATATATTATATAATGCGTTTGTACGAAAAACGAAAAACAATAGCTCAATGACAAACAATATAAAAACAACGAGGACGACGACGACGACGACGGAATTAAGGGATGGACAACGTTACGCACTCTTGCGCTTTCGGGGTCGTGGGACTTGACTGAATATACGTATGATTTTCACACCGAAGAAAACGATTTTACAGGTCACCGTATGGTAAACCGTGCTATATAGGCCTGAGATTTTAATGCCTAGAAATGTTTCAAAAAATAAATGCCCTAAAAAATCGCAAAAATCGCTTGAAAATCTGAAAAAATGCACTATAAATAGGTATGCATTTAAAATATATATTTTTTGATGATTTAAGGTAAAAAAAATATATATATTTAAAAAAATTAATTTTAATTTTAATTATAATAAAAATTTTTTTAAAAATTAATTAAAAAAAAAGATTAATTATCAATCGTGTTAAGTGGTTCTGTGTAGGCAATTTTCAAGAAGTTTTTTTGAGTAATAACAATTTAACAATTAAAGAATGTTAAAATAAATTTTTAAAGTAGGTAATCTAAAAATAGTCTCATGTATAATATGGTAGTCCACTATATATATCAAGGTCGAAAGATCGATCTCTAGTCGAGAAGATATATATTATATTCAAATGTTGTACGCGCGTAAGCCTGTTTACATGGAAGCTCCACTTAGAATCGTTTTTTTCGAATGCAATGTAACCAAAACAAATAGTATTATTTTGTCTGTGATTCCGCCCCTTACTACCATCCGATGGACGAAATTCTTCTATATCCTCTACTAACCCTACTTACCTAATTTTTATCATTAAGGACATTGTTTTAGTTTCTTCAATATTTTAAACAAAACACAAATAAAATAATAAGATAATGAATATAAATGTATAATTAGCATCGTAATTACAATAAATCATAATCTTTAGAATTGTTAGAAAATTAAAGTATTGTGGAAAATTAATGTTTAAAAAAGTTAAGGACTACATCGCTTGTCATATCGTCGTCCATTGCTAATAGACAATAGCAATCATCATTTTTGCATTTTTAATTAGACTCTGTTATACTATATTAACATAGAGTTAAGACTATATTGTTTAAATATTTCACACATTTAAAAAAGTACATAGAAAATTGTTCATAAATATACAGCAAGTGTTAGAATGCCAGGATATAGAATAGTTTTTTAATTAATAAAGTTTTTAAAGCAGTAAATGTATAAGATAATAATATTTGAGTAGATTGATTCGTATTGTAAAAAAAAATAATGATGAGATGCAAATGTCACCACTGTTTACGTAGACAAGAGATTACTTTGAGCAATATTTAATTAAAAAACGTAATTAAATAAAATCGTAACGCTGAACACTTCTTATATCATTAATGTCAGGGCCGTCCCGATAATGGACGAGTAGATAATAATTTTTTTTTTTTATTAACGTTACAAAGGTGTATTTTGTCCGTATTTTTGAAGACTCCCCCCCCCCCCATAAATAGTTAGTTCGGGAAAGCGCTGATTGATATATTTTTCAAACCTTTTTGTAAAATACATATATAAGATTGAACACGGTGAAATTCGTTGGCACACATTTAAAATTTTTACCGAAAAATTAATGTCTTATTTGCTTAAAACTAAAGTATCAGTGCAATTCACTTTTTTTTAAGTAGAACAAACGAGATAGAAATACTTACTACTAATTATACTTAATGGAGTCACTCATGGTATTACAATTTATTCTGATCAATGGCGATTTGAATAATCATGGTTTTGATCATACTGATTGATCAACTATTTTGATCAACAATATTAATCAACTGTAAATCTTTCATAGTATTTTATTGATCCAGTAACTGGAGCTGAAACACAAACAATAAAGACTTTAAAGATACATTTAAATGAAATGTGACATCAAAATATACGGAAAAACTTTAATATTGGAATCCCAGCTTCATGAAAAGTGATAGCTATCTGTACAACCACTCGTGGAAAATATTTTTGAAGCATTCCTTAGGGATATATAAATAATTTATATTTAAAATCCCCTACAAAACTACAGAAGTTACTGATATAGTAGAAATACTGTAAATTCAAAAGTAAGATGGTTTTTAATATTATAGATAGCGTATACTAAAACCATTTAAAATTTAAAATTGCTGTAGTTCAAATTTTGATTGCAGATATATTGAACGAGACCGAGTTGTTTACCTTTTTATTAGTTGTTAGTGTTATAACATCTTGGATTTTAAAATATCCATTTTAAAAGTACAGATAAAAATCCTTTCGTGAATATTTTAGTTAATATCTAAATCAAATACAATTTGAATAGTGTCCAATATACATATAATAACCATATAGCTATATAGGAAATTATTATATTATGTACCTACTATACTAATTAGTAATTACTATATAATATAAAACTATAGGAAAATTTAAAAATTGTTTTTTTTTAATTCCATAAAAATTATGCACGCCTACAAGTTCTCTGTTTAGGATGCCTGAATATAGTGGGGGAATTTACTGAAACAATATGGGGAGATAAATTTCTTTTTGGAATTGTTTTTTTAGTAATATCTACTCTTCGTAAATTTTAATAAATAGGTGTTAACAACACTATCAAAATTACCCGATATCTGATTGTGATATAACAATTGAATATATATATTTTGAAAATACAAAGTTATTAACATGTCTTTATTAAAAATAAATTAAATTGTACTTACCATTGACTTCAGTTTTTCTGTTCAATTTATTGCAACGACACAAATATATTTATATAGGTAGGCAATTAATGGTTTTTACCATTCAGCATGCTTAATGATAAATATTTTGTTTTTTAAATGGTATTGCCTCCTAAACTCGTGGACAGTCCTGAAGAACTTGTTCTAATAAAATGATTATTAGCTCCAAAAATTATTTATAATCATCTCTAGGCAATATCATCAATATTTTATGTTTCATATATCATTCTAATACTTCCACGAATTTTTCACTTAATATATACTTTTAATTTTAACATCACATGAGTTTCCTGCAGTTACGAAATTTTCTAAAATAGTAATTTTCCTTTAATTTGTTTTAATAGAGATATGTTTGGGTTTTACATAGATGTAATTTTGTATTTTTTAAAAAAAGTCTCTTAAATAATATAAAAAATTTTAATTTGTGCTTTCTACAGCTATAACAAAATTTTGTGTTTCAATTTTTCAATAATACACATGCACCGTTTAAACGTTTATATTTGTAGTATATATTTGTACTAATATATAAAATATTACTTTATCTTACGTGGCCATGTGGTATAAATGGATTATTCGAACTCTAATTTGTTTGATATCTTTTGAAGACTTTCAAGAATAAAATCGAAGGAACAATGGTTAAATAAAAGTTGAAACTGTAATAATAAATTATTATTTATTCGAAGCGATTTACAAATTATTATAGTTCGATTTTACGGAATTATAATAATAGACATATAAGTGTTATAAACGCGTTTTTAGACATTATAGTCATATTGACGGGCTTCAAAATATAATGCCATAATGGAATTTTTTTTTAAAGTTAAATTTGCGTCAATTGTACAAGAGTTAAAGCATTATCTCAATATTTAAAAAAAAAAAATTAAAGAACGAACACAGACGCTGTACGAACAACAGGTTTATTCAATCAATATTACTTTCATGAATAATGAAAAGTCCAAAAAGTTTATTAAAAAATATAGTTTTGTAAAGTAAAAGAAAGTACCTGCCTATAAATAGTATACCAGTTAATACGAGAGCGGTATAATGTTAAAACTTCAGTTTATAGATTTTAAAAATATATGAGATTAACCCTGAATTTTGATACACGTCGTTGGATATTCTATTATATAGAATATATAGATACGTTGTATTTACAAATATTGTTTCATAATTATATTATTATAGAATTTAATTTTTCAGTTACTTATATATATACGAGTATACATTGTTATTATTATTATTATTATTATTATTATTATTATTATTATTATTATTATTATTATTATTATATTGTACGATAACATGTGTCAGTCACAAGCATAATATTATTTATTTAATAAAGGCGATCAAATATCAAAATCATAAGTTAACTATGGTAATGTTTCATCATGCAGAAAGCTAGTAATACATATACAGAAATAAAAAAAACCCGTTTATATTGTATGTATACCTACCCTATACTAACAGATCTATAATCACTGGCCCGTTAACTTTTTTACCATACTGTGTAGGTATATAATAATAATTAATGATTATGTATACAATACATATTATGTATAGATATAGTAAGTACCAATATTTAGTAATTAGTGTAGCAATATTGTAAACATCATTATAATTATTACATGAACCTATGAATAATATTAATAAAATAGAAACGTACAGGACGAGTGTAATGTTTGTGATACTACTGGTTTCATATTGGTGTATAGAAAACCACGTACCTACGGTTTATAATATGTTTGCCTTATATTTTACCACTATTGTATCACCATAACAGATGCATCAATACACATGAGCGATGAAGAGAAGTGGGAACGGTTAAAAAATTTTAAAAGTAAATTATACTCAATGCGGTCCCATGTGACAAAATTTTTATTGTTGTTTTTTTTTTTTTTTTTATGTATTCGTAAAATATTATTGAAAATAATATACTTTCGTATTTCCAATGTTAATAAACTTGAGAATATTGTAGAAAGATTATTTAGCGCCGTACGTTTAACCAATTTTTAATATGTGCCTTTTTACACATTGTACTATGAGTTAATAATAATAAAAAAATATATCTACATCTTGAAAATATTAATGTATTGAAAAACTAAACGATATTGTTTATATCTACAATATGTTTTTTGTTTCATATATCTATGATGTTTGTAGGTTGACAAAAATATGAAAACATCCTCTTTTTATTGAAAATTTGTGGTTGCGATGTCATATATATATATAGTATTTAAGCCTTAAGGCAACATCTTACAGACATTTTAAGAAAAATTAAAATCTAATAATAATGACAAATGTTTAAATCGGTACATTTTAAAAGTAATTTAATAAGTGTGGTCCGGAGTCTTTACTACTTTTATAGTTGTATGATCACGATATATTTTGTTTAAACTTTAAAACAAGAAGGCATTTTAAAGTGATTTTACGATTATCATATAAAACCTATATTAATTACACAGTTTATAGAGAACAACACTTCAGAGACAATCTTGCATCGGGGTCTTACAGTTTTTTAAATATTAAGCTCATTACCGTACGTACAAAAACTTTAATTTTCAATTTTTTTTTTTTTTTTATATCGTCATAACTTTCATAAAAATGAATACTTCAATAAATACTGACGTTATTGACTCCTAAACAGTGGCATATTTGAGGAGGGTGATAAGGGCAATCATCCCTCCCCCATTAAGTTCATAAAATTGCATTATGTTATGGTTAATTTACAAAATTGTTGATAACAAGTAGGTAGTAGATATTATGTAAGTTGTATGTTTACAAGTAGTTATTGAAATTAGAGTTAATAAATCATTATACTAACATATCTACATAATCGGTAAAATTTACATTGTGATATAGCTGTTAATGTACTCAAATGTAGTCTCCCCCCCGTAGATTGAAGTCAAATACTCTACTGCACCTAAATGTTGTTATCTAACGATTTTCCAATAGAAATTTTAACCATAGATAAAATAGAAATGGATGGATCACGGATATAAGATTATTGTATATAGAGTAGCGCAGTGGCGTAATTCAGAATGTCTTATGGGGGGGGATATCAAATAATACTTCAAGGCAGACCCGTGGGGGCTTTGCCCCCACACTCCCCTTTACAAAACATTGATAACTCATCACATATTAACATGATAATTTTTATTTTACATAATAATTTATAATAAGATTGGTAAATTTCTTGGCTTTTTGGCCAGTATGTCAATCACCTCATCAATTGAAAATTCAATATTCCTATGAATAGCCAACATTGCCAGACCATTAAGTCGATTCTTTAAACAAAATAAATTAACAATTAATTATTACTTATTATGTATTATGCTACCACCATTACCACGGAGGTTGGAGGTAGATAAACTATATATGTAATATGTATAGTTTATCTACCTCCGTGATCCCTACAAAACAATAGATAATATATTGTTATTTAAAAAATCAATTATATTGATAACTTACTAATGAAGTTTTAAAATTGTTATCGTTTTATTTTTAGTTCGTAATAATATATAAATTTGTATTTAAACCATAGATAATCTAATATCTATGATTTAAACTTAAAATTAAGATAAGAAACAACAAAATATAAATACATAAATTTATATTTATATGGGGGTCTATCCTCCATATCACCCCCCCGTAATTACGCCCCTGGAGTAGCGGTCTTTTTGGGGTTATATTTTATGTTATACACATAACTACTATAAAAATTACCCGAAAGATAAGACGTAACGTCCCATTTATTTCTTTATTATCCCATACACTAAAAACGATTGGTTAAAGCCATTCCGGTTTTCGTTCGATTCGCGATTCGCCCGAACATGATTTTTACAAAAAAAAAAAAAAAAAAACATCGAATACATAATTCTTTATATAATATGATGGACTGTGACGTGAATGTTAATTGCGGTCGAGACAATATCGTATATAATATATTAATTATAGTCTAATTTCTTTATTAAAACATTTAGTGGATATAAAATGACTTGTACATTGTGATATTACCTATATATATAGGTGCTTCGCGGACGGGGACGCGCGTTTCACGGCCACACGGGTGTTTTAACGGCCCATGAATCGCGGTTCGGTGTCATTCACAGTGACTTTAATGCTCTGCGACCTCGCCACCGGTAGCCAATTTACGACGGAGGGTGCAGGGACGTCTGGCACATTTAGTGCGATACGTACACATAATAATATATATAATATTTATGTTATTATTATTATTATTATTATTGTTATTATCAGTGCAAATGGTCGCGGTGAACATGGAAAATGATCATTATGCAGGTTTCCATGGCGAGCAATCGTCATAACAATATATTACCTATACGAGTATATATGGAAAAAAAAAACGACAATCGTTTAAACCTGAACGTGCAGTATATAAACGTAAGTATATAATGATGTTGTAGTATATAATATGACGTGCATATACTTACCCGAATAAATTATAAACGAATAATGCGCTTTGTACGGTTAAAAAATGGCCAGGACTATTTTTTATCGGTTATTTATATTTTAGCTAATAAGTAACTATAATATACCGATGTCCGACATTTGTTTATGCGTACCTACGTATTGTACGAGGAGTACAATTGAAATTGGGAAAAAGTGACATCGACGACCACCGCCGACCGTTTTACGAACGCGTAGGTATATATATATATATATATATAAGAGTACCTATATAGTGTCCGCGGGTAAATTTCATTAACAATAATATGCAAATCGCGCCGTTGCAAACGTCCGTCACAATAATAAATAATAAATAGCTATTTTAAAAACGTTTACCATTGTTGACGGATATCTAGATATATCGGATATATAGACCAAACACGTCTATGTTTCGGTTATCCGTTGAAATACGGTCTAGATTATTTTTGATGGCTCAATTACACGCGTCCCATATTATATACGTAACACAATGGCGGAACATCTGACAAATTGACCTCCATAAAATCCGTATACACAAAGGAACATAACAATAGTGGGATTATTGTTATTTTACCTTGTACTTCATTTAGTATTTAAACAATGATTTTTTCGTACCGTACAGACACACACCGTATAGCCAGTTTTATTTGTCATATTATGTACGTAGGTACGTAATAATATATATATATATATATATATGGCCGGGCATCATCGGCTAATACGCTGCAGCGCCGGGGATGGGGAACTTTAATCCCGTCGGTTTTTATCGATACCCATTTAGTACAAATACTATTCGCGAAATTGTTTCAAACATAGAATAAAATTGACATATAAACAACAATAAATTTGGTCTTTATCGTACGTTTTCATAAAGTCAGTTCTTTCACCTTGGAAACACGCTATACTCGTATGTATAGTATAATAGAAACTATGGCAGCCCTCTAAAATTTCCAAATTTTCGTACTACACACTTAGTCCCGAAATGTTCATTGGTAGAAATCAAAAAGCGGGTAGGTCGGTGACTGGCTCCTTGAAAAAGTAGGTATTAATATTTTATTTATTATAATTTTTGTAATCTATAAATTACAATTTAATTAACAAATATAATTAAAGGTAAATTTTATAAGGCAGTGGTGAGACCTGCAATGATGCATGGAACGGAATGTTGGGCAGTAGGTAGAAAGATAGAACAGAGAATGAGTGTAGCTGAGATGAGAATGTTAAGGTGGATGAGTGGAGTTACTAGAGAGAGGATAAAATAAGGAATGAGTATATCAGAGGTAGTATAGGGGTAGCTTCGATAGTAGACAAAATGAGAGAGAATAGATTAAGATGGCTCGGGCATGTATTAAGGAGGGATGAGACTGAGACAGTAAGAGTAGTAAGGGAAATGCATGTTGTTGGGAAAAGGGGGAGGGGAAGACCGAAAAAGAGATAGGGGGATGTAATGGCGAGGGATATGAGGAAGGTGGGAGTAAGTGAAGAAGATGCGGGAGATAGAGTTAAGTGGAAGCGTAGGACCAGGGTGGCCGACCCCAAATAGTTGGGAGAGAAGGCGAAGGAGAAGAAGAAGAAGAAGAAGACCTGTATTCCAAGCCAAACTCGATATTTAAGTTGGCCATTCGATAAAACAGCTTTATGTCCAATATGTAGAATACATATACGACCACCGTGAAAAAATCGTTTAAATGCAAGAGTTACCGAACCCCCTATACTTTGACGGGTGATGATCATAATGTTGTACGATTGACTACCGTAAGAAACACGTGGCGACAAATGAAAATTAAACTATTGAAAGTAAATAAACGATTGTAAAATAGTATAAAATCAGTACCCCGCAGCCATTTATCAGAGACCTAGACTATTTATTCAATATAGCGATAATTTTGTTATAAAATAATTATATAATAAGATGGTTTTTAAATTTTTAAAATTTCAATGTTTGTACGATAAGACAGTATTGCAAAGAATAATATGTTCTATAAACATTGTATAAGGATTTCTTCATTCGACAAAAATATGTACAATATTGTACAATACCTTTATCCGTGTATTATTTGCAAATTTCCCAGACAATGAACGGCGATTATACTTTAATCACTGTTGAATCATCATACTCGTTAATTGCATTCGTAACTCAAACTACAAACTTGCCGTTCCGGGACATCGGGCGTTCGACGGAGAACTGTACTTAATCGCAAATAAGATATCGCGTACAAACATCGAAACGGTAAATAAACTGGAAACCCGAATAGTTAAATTATCGAAACTCGCACGGCACGAAATAATTACTCAACGTTAATGCGAAATCCTGCAGAACGGATATACCTTTTGTATTCGTAAATGGTAAAAGTTACAATACGTTCCCCAGAAACGGATAACAGGGTAGGTAATCATACTAATGCGTATTCTTATACATATACTGTATGATTATATTTTTAGCGAAACGTACTTACATTTTTTTTATTCGTTCACGCATATATTTAGATTAAAAATAAAACGTCGCCATGGAATAATATTTCACACTGAAGCACCTCATTAAAACCAATCGAAAACGTTAATTTAAAACACTGAACAAAATATCATTGGTAGAATTAACAATATGCAATAATCAAATTTCAACAAACGAATATTCGTTGAATAATTTAAACAATTTATATTATTTTAATGTATATATTGTTAAATTAATAAGAAATACAATTACAATAACAAATTCATTTTGTAAATTTCACAAAATATATAAGTTATAATTTAATAAAAATAATTTGTATAATTAATACAGATTTTATTATAGTAATAAAATATTTTGTTTAAATTGACTATTTGGATTAACAAATGGGCGTTTGTTCTACGAAGAAGAAAGAAAAAAATTAACACAAAATATTTATAACTGAATTAACAAAATATTTGTTAATTCAAATAAATTTGTATTCAATTGGACAATTTTACCCAAGACATTGGTAAAAGATATTGTTAAATCAATAATTCGTTTTGTTATTTTACTGTTAAATTAACAAATATTTTATATCTAAATCTACAAATATTTTATTAGACGTATATTAACAACCATTTTATTAAATTAATACATATTTTTATTGGATATATTTGATTCAGTGAATGTAAAAATATTATTATAACTTGATTAAACTTTACGGTTGGTGATCGTTCAAGGAATACGGCGACGTCATGTTAAATTTTAAATGTAGCAGCTATTTTGATAAAATTGTGATTTTCGTATATAAAATCGTACAAAACATACAGCATATACGCTCATAAGAATATGTGAAAAATGCAATATAATTTAAAAATTAAAAGCTAAGTAGTGTCAACTTTTTATTCTAAAAATACAGAACATTATTTTTACACTACGTGCGTACCTAATGGTTTTTACATAAAATAATGTTAATGTATCAGAATACATACAGTTTAATGGATTATTATAATGGTAAAATTAAACGACTCGGTATAATCATAAACCTGAATATTATAGTGAATCGTAAACATTTTCATAATAATGTATTCAAAATTTACACTCATAGTGAATTATATATAACACGTATTACGCATTTACGCGATTAGAATCTAAAAAAGAACAGACGACAACGTCAAATGTGATTAGGGCCGGCTCAAAGTATATTTGAGCTAGGCGCTAATCTAGAGAGACACTTTTGTATTTTTTGATCATTTGGAGCGGTGAGTCTACCAGTTGGACCTTTTTTCTTTTTATTTACTTATTTAATTTTTTTAAGAAAGTTCAACAAGGTTCTAGGAGGAAATTTACTGCAGGAGGTTTATGACTTTTTAAAAAGAAGCGGCAAAATTAGATTTTTCTCTAGTGCACTATTTTTACTTTAGCCGGCCCTGGTGATGATGATGATCAGTGGCGTAGCCAGGATTTAAGCAAGGGGGGGGCAATAAATACCATAATTAAAATAAAATTTTTGTTTTTTATTATATTTAAAAAAGTAATATTAGCATTAATAAAATATTTACTAATTATTAGAATGATTAATGCTTAGGTAACATAATAATTAATAAATAATAAATTATAGTAAATAAATAATATGTAATAAATATAATGTTAATATTTAAATAAAAACTGAAAAATTAACTTATTAACTAGGCAAAATATATTTTATTTATTGTGTCCAATCTAACATTTGCATCCTTCTGGGAGATCTTTTAGAAAATACATAGATATGCATTATTATCTATGTATACATAGATAATGCAATATCTTTTGCATATCACATATTATCATGGTGAACCTAATGAAACTTGGTTACTGAATTTAACAAATACGAGTTTTGGTTATTGATAAGATAATAAAAAACATAATTAGGTTTATCGTGAAAACATGCGTTAATTACGTTAATAATAATAATAAGCCATAGTAACCTTATACTATAATTATAAAGTTACTATTGTAAAAATTAAATCATATAAAAAAACAAAAGGCCCCCCCTGGCTACGCCACTGATGATGATGATGATGATGATGATGATGGCGATAATACGATATAATAAATTGCATATGGCCGTCGGTTACAAGACACGCGTCTTTGGAAACGCAACGTGAAAAAGATATATAGCCTCTTCTGCGATATAACAAAAAAAAAAAAAAAATCGCCCATATTAAAAAATAATATTGGTCATTACAATTTTCTTGCACGTATACCTACTAATGAAAAAGCAAGCACTATTTTACGAGCTCTACACGAATATCGCTGCGCCAAATAACATAATGATAATTCGTGATTTCGTGGAGTGCGCGTATTTTCAAGGTGACGAGCCGCGCGTGTAATCATAAAACTTTTTATATTATACAATATACGACACACCGTTGTCCGTTAGATACCCATCGTATGACGTGTGTAGAAAAATGATTTTTGTAAAAAAGTAATGGTCGATTATTTTATCGTCGGTTGGTAGCCAAAAAAATAAAAAAAAAAAAAAAAAAAAAAAAAAGGGCGATCGTCGCGAGATTTATCGTCTCGATCCTTTTCGCAGCACAAAACACACGCCGACGATCGTATTAGGTGTCGTATACGCAGGAATATCATTTTTACCTAACCTCGTACAAAACCGCTTAAGCTGCCGGCCGTACACCAACCACTATATATCGTATATACAGAGTTTCTCGGGACGGATAAATACCACACGATATTTATTTCACGATATCGCAACAGATAAATCTGAAGTCGAATCGTGTACTTTATAGCAGTCCTATCGGACATTTTTTCTTTTTTTTTTTTTTTTTTCTTTGGCACAAACTATATATACATACGGCTCTCTTTGTCTTCTTTTATCGCCGACCGTGCACGTAATTCGGTCATTGCGTGCTTGTACACATATATATATATATATTACATTATATACCTATAAGTGTATAATGCCGTTTTGGCGAAATGAATGATGAATTTCGCGTCGTGTGATCTTGGCGGTGTTCTTCGCGAAAATCCCCCGACCGAGACGAAATCCCTTTGGTCGCATTAAAGGCTTCTATATATCTGCCGCGGACCCCTCGGCGACGACGTATATATTATTATACACATAATGCCGGCGAATCCAATCAGCGTATACGTATTATATTATATTATATGAAAAAAACGAAAAAGGGAGACAAATGTATTATTATTATTATTATATACGTATATATAGGATTTTGACTAAATCTATGTATATATATACAGCCCATACGATCCCATAAAAGACGTGTTCGTATTAACAAAAGCTCGAATAAGGGGTTGAAATGTTCGCCGAAAATATTACGATAATTTTATCGACGAGGACTCGATGGAATAAGGCGTTATATGCAGTGGTTGAATATTGGAAAAAAAAAAAATAAGGACGGACTCTGGGCTTAGTTAAAAAATCTACGTTCCGGGACATGTATCGTTAAAGAAAAAGAAAGACGTGAGGGACTTCGTCCCCCACACCCTCCTATCCAAAGTTTCTTAAAAAGGGGACATTTTTTAAAAACATTTTACATTATTATGTAGCATAGAAAAATCCAAATTTTTTTACATCAGTGTCGGGGGGTTACATATTTTCAAGATAGCATAGTTCAAGCATTCCTCTTTTAAAATGAATTTTCCTTTTAAATCAATAATCGAGAAAGTTGTAAGTGTACACCGAAATGAAGTTTATCGGTGTCGCATCGATTTCGCCATCCCCTTAGGCTTTAGCCATTCACGGATAATGAAGATTATTCATTATCTATATATGATACGCCAATATGATTTAATAAGATCAACAATTCAACATTTTATATCATGTTTTCTATCTAAAACTTATTATGTGACAAGGACAAGAAACATTTCACGATTTTTCCAAAAAAAAATTACAATTTTTAAAAATGTTAAATAAAAACTAAAACGAACACTGCGTCCCTTGCGTTCCCTGATAAATAAATTAAAGGGTGCGCTGTTTAACGTGAAAAAAATGAAGAGTAGCTCCGTCCCCCTGCGTCCTTCCCCAAATCCACCACTGGATATATACATATAGGATATCTTATTTTTTTTTGAAAAAATATGTTGAAATATATTTTAATATATTATAGTAATTGATAATATATTGATAATATAACAAATATTTTATTTTTAATATTTGTAGAAGAAAATTTTTACTTGGGGAAAACTTGAAAAATTTTTCCAAAATATAACCGCTTAAACTCTAAAATTGCATTAAGATAATCACTATTACCTAAAACATAAGTACCAGAAAAAAATGATATTGTATCAAAACCCCAGCCCTAATCATCATCAATATATACAAATGATTGAAAAAGCGCATATACCTCCAATACTTTTAGAAATGTTACCAATATATTTAGGCGTATGAGTAGCATTTGACCTCCTGACTAATCAGGATATCCGATATCCTTATCGTATATCGTAGTGTAAAACTTTTTTTATTGATTGCTGAAAAAATGTAAACAACTTATCATGGACCCATGGCTTTTTTGATTCAACTGAGGTTGCGATTTCTATATAATTCTTTTTTTTTTTCCAAAAATTTGACGCGGACATCACACTGTACATCCTGACGACCAGTGGTGATAAGTTTCGGGGAATATGGCCGGCGGCTTGTTACTATGTATTTTTTTTTCTTTTCATTTTCAGGAGAAGTGTACATAATATAATCTTGGTGTAATTTGGGTTCTTCCATGTAAAAAATTATAATAACGCCGTACACGCCAAACGCGTGACCGAGACGTTCAAGGACGTTCAGCCAGCGCGACGAATTCAACGTGACACGGTGTCTTAGTTCGTTTTTATTTCGACTAATGATTTTTTATTTTTTTTTTTCATTCTTTTCCTTTTTACTTTTTAATCCGAACCAAACAAACCGTTTGAAACGCGCACGAAAATAGAACAGACGTAGGTATACAACGATATAATATTATTGATGTTAACAAGTTAGAGCTGACACTAGTGTCATACTCGATTATTACCAGTTTAACAGTTTTAATTATATGTTCAGTGTTCCCGCTTGGAGATTTTCTCAAATTAATTTGCTTGATTCGTCCTAGCGATCAAAATTCATACTCAGATCGATTCAGTCTACATATCAAATTTCTAGGACTTTATAAGAATTCTATATAGCCTATCGGTAACAAACAGGGACGTCCCCAATACATATTTATGAAAAGGGAGGTGTTCTCAAAAAAAGCTGACAAACAAGAAGAAAGGCCGTCAAGTTTAAAATTTTCCAATTAAACCCTACAATTAAAGAATGTATCGATTAATTTCCGATTGGACTTCATTTTGCCAACTTATAACCTGAGTGATAGGGAGGGGTAGATACCCTCTAACTTCCTCGGAGGAGGACAGCCCGCCTGAATATAAAGGTCGATTTATATTCTTGACTTATCAAGTCTTTGACTACAACACTATAATAATTTTGCAGTCGTATAAAGTATTGCAATAAATATTGTGAATAAATTATATTTCTCAAAATATTTAAATGTACGTTTTTCAGATTAGGTTTAAAAAATATTTTTTTTTTTTATAAATTAACACCGAGTAAAAACTATACAAGTTTTAATAAGTAAAATTATCTCATTCCATAAACATCGTTATTTCAAAACAATATTTCAAATAAGAACCTAGAACATTATAAAATCAAATAATATATAACATATTATACTAACATACTCTATGCAAAGTGAATAAACGAATTTTCGGGCTCTATACACCGTATCGAGTTCACTAAGATAATATATAATAATTTATTTTTATAAATATTATAATTACTATTATAATTAATATATTTTTATTTTATTTTCATAATAAATGTGTTTATTAATTATATATAATAGTATAGTGCACTGTGCATTTTTAAAAAAATTACTTGAGTTTAATGACTAATAAAATGTAACGTTTTCTTAAAAACATAAATACATTTAAACTGTCTTGATTATAAATATATATATATGTATACCTAGGTCCTGGTTTTTATTTGGACATATTTAAATCTACAATAAATTTACTGCATACAACGTAATATTATAGTGTGGGTCATTATTTTTTTAAACATTTTATTTAATTTTTTCTACGATAATACGTATAATAATATAGTGTGATTCGTTCGAGTATATTATACGATGACAGTAAATTGCGAGGATATTATAATTACATCATAATAACATGTAAATATATAATATTTTGATTTATCACTAAAATTAGAGGTACCTATGATTCCCATTGGCAAGAAGAGGTAGAATTTCTCAAAAATCTAATTCATTTAGTTACAACACATTTTTGAAATATTTTAAATTATTATGCTCATATTATGTATATGGATCGAAAAAAACATGGTTTAACGAATTACAATATCACATATTTTATATTATACTAAAATAAATATATATTTTACCGTCTGGCATATTTCACGTGCGTATAAACAAATAAAATAAATAAACCACTATAAAATGAACATTCGCTCAGAACCTAAAATATTAATAAATCAAATAATCATTATATACTAGTATTATATAATAATGCATATTGTATACTACTAAAATATTCTGTTAATATTCTTGTTTTTATTCAATAGTATATTATACTATCTAAAATCTAAAATATATATCAGATGTTAGAGGGGCCATATATATTATATATTCAACATATCTATATATATATATATATATGTATATAGAGTTTCCTACACTTGATAGAAATGATAAAATGACAATATAGGCCTATTGTTGATACTCTATAGGTTAGATAAGGATATTTATAGGTACGTAAAGTTAGAATTACATAACTAGCATGTTTTTCAAAACTCGCCCAACAGTATAGGTACCTACTTATTGTTGGTTTGTTAGACACCTATTTTAGAACACTTCAAAAATCTGTTAGAATTTAAACTTAATTAAACTTTAAACTTTTTACAAGGTCATTAAAACGTAATAAAAACCATCCAAGATATAAGATATAAAAACGAGACTCAAATCAATTTATTTACCTACATATTTTTTATATCTTTATTTACGATCCAAATTAAATGATAAAGATAACTGTAAACTAATACGTTTTTCCATATTGTAGATTTTTAGCAGAGCTTGGAATATATTGTTCTACAATGACATTTTTATAAATTTATATATAAATATATATATTTTTTTTTAGATATCAGATAATAAGTTCCTATGATAACTATAATATATTACTTTATTATAAAATAAATAACTGAAATAATATGTATGGTGACGTTATCAAATTTGAAAAAAAAAAAAAATGTTTATTAGTAAAATTTGTTGATAGGAAATTTGTTCTAGTTGGTAAAAGAAAGATACTATAAATTTTTAATTTTCTTAGTAGTTTCCGATGGAAATATTTTATAAAAGTTATTATATACAATATACATTATAGAAAATAACATATAAACTAGTCACACGGTTGCCGACTATATACATTTAAAATTTCTAATTGTAATATTTATATGTAAATATATCACACCAAACGTCGTTTTATCCAAAGAAATGATTTATTAATTATCATCATTGCTTTAAAGTTCAATACATTTACCACAAGTGTCCTATATCTGACGAGCAAAGTACTCCTATACAGACTACTGACTGCCTTTTTTAAAATGTTATATATAAACGAATAATATTACACCAAGCTCCGGTCAGAGTCGTTTTATGAAAAGCAATGATTAATTATGTAGGTACACATGTACTACCCGACGAGTGAAGTGCGCTCACTTCCTGTACTCGAAGATATTTTTTTGGGATATGATGTTTTGAATCGTTCACAAACTAAACAGAAACCCGAGTACGAAACGAACGAATTATCACATCACAAATTTTCCAAACGGCCGTAACTCGTACGTTTAAGAAGAACCGTATATTTGTCGAATAAACGTATCACACGCGTTAAATCGACCGTACACTTAACCAAATATATCTGTGATTTCAATTAAAATATAGACTAATTTAATAATATGGTTGTTAATATACGTCCAATAAAATGTTTGTTGATTCAGAAATAAAATATTTGTTAATTTAACAGTAAAATAACAAAACGTATTATTGATTTAACAATTTATCTTATCAATGTCTTGGGTAAAATTGTCTAAATGAGTACAAATTTATTTGAATTAACAAATATTTTGTTGATTCAATTATAAATATTTTGTGTTCATTTTTTTTCTTTCTTCTTCGTAGAACAAACGCCCATTCGTTAATCAAAATAGTCAATTTAAACAGAATATTTTTCCAATCTAACAACATACTCGTATTTTATTATAATATTGAAATCTGTATTGATTTTACAAATCATTTTTATTAAATTATAACTTACCTATATATTTCGTGAAATTTACAAAATGAATTTGTTATTGTAAACACATTTTTTATTCTTTAAATAATATATTATATATGTAATAAAAATTGTATTATTTCAACAAAATATATTCGTTTGTTGAAATTTGATTATTGCATATTGTTAATTCTACCTACCAATGACATTTGGTTCGGTGTGCCGTATATTTGTGGTGCGCTATATATCAACCGTACTCTATTTAACTATATATACAAAGTAAATATTGAATTTTCGATTGTGATATATAACGTAGTTTATATTATAACGATATATAAGGTACTACGGAATGGTCTTCGATAACGTATTTTATCATTTCGCGTGCGATGCGGTCGGAAACCAAATTTACACACGCGACACGAGCTTTGCCTTTGCCCGCACAGTCTATTGTGATCTCTATACGTATATAGTCGCACGCATTACATTTTATATGTTATTATTATACCTATTATTGTTGGCCGCGTGTAAACGCAAAAGTACGCTTATACGGCAATAATTGTAATATTATACGTGTTCATTATGTCATATTATTGCCATACAAAACTACTCTTTTAGACGGTTTAAATGATCGGCGTACGAGAACATATAAATATAATATATATATATAGGTACATTTGTATCTATTGTTATCAGTTGGAACGTGCTGCTATATATCGTGGGGCGAGCACAAAAAATTCTATAAGTCTGAATTTTTCGAAAATGGGTTTTTTTTTTTCAATAATTCGTACATAACATCATATACCAATGGTCTATCCGTTATTACGAGGACGGCACACACCCGACTTTGAAGGGGTTGAGTATAGGCAATTTTTATTAAATTTTAAAGAAAAATTAAAATCAAACAAATTAAAAATAGACCTGTGTCGGTACCGTTTTTGATTGTTGTATAATCACGATTAAAAACCGTGTTTGTTCGTTTTTCGTTTTTATCAACTTGAGAAATTTTAGATAGACGAAATAAAAAATAAATTATTTATTTATTTGTTTTATCGTCATAAAATAATAATATGGCATATAATGCGTTACAATAAAAAAGAAGAATTAAATTGAAAATATTATAATATAAATAGAAATAACTAATGTACAATTAATTAAAATAGCGAGAAATCAAGATCGGTATTCGTAAAGCGAGGAATAGGCGTACCGTTATAAAGAATAGAGACTTCTAGCGACTGATGAAGCCGATTTTTATATGTGCATTTTTAAACATTTTATAAGCTTTTAAAAAAATTTAAAAAAAAAACCGATATATTAACGGCTCATAAAACGTGTAAAAATGTATATATCAAAAATCGGCTACATCAGTCGCTAGATAATGTTGTTAGTTATAACTTATAATTTGGTTTTTTTTTTTATGTTTTTAACATGTTTGTAAGTTGATAAAAATGAAAAATGCTAATGCAAGTTTTTCATTGAAAAGTTGTCGGTGTGGCGTCCTCTTACATCGGTATAGTCTTACGACTAATATTAATAAAGATATGAAAAACAAAATAGTTCTACGTGATAAAAACTTACACCACATTTGTTAGTTTTCGTACTAGTCGATGGAACGTTTTTTGTTTTTAAAGATCATGGTCAATTCAAAAAAGTTTTATGTGAAAGAATACACGATTTTGTTAAAACAAAACAGTTATATGTGTATCTGCACATTATATCACTGATACGGCAAAATTTACGGGTAAACAAGAGATAACCACAATGGAATATGTTTTATTATATTTATTATATAGTCTATCGGTATCACTACAACAATATTTTATATCATGAAATTGTATTCTGTGATTATGATTGAGGACAAAAAAGTTCTATCGTGTACTAACTACCAATTAATTATTTATTAGTACATAAATATGTTATGGATTGTATTGTTTTGTTTTAGGTCAATATTGTTACGGTTTTTGATTGATTGTCAACTCTGTGTTATTTTTCTGCATTATCTAATATGATAATGATGAACAATTAGATGTTTTAGCATTTATTTTCATTTCCAAAGGATGCACTGACAAAAAAAAATCAATCATTAAACTTTAAAAACGTTTTCCTGAAAAATTTATAAATCAGACATAAGACTTTTTTGTTCTCACCCCACGATATATCGTGGGCACTATGATAAATGTACGGAAATTTTCGGTCTAAAAAATCTGCATTTACACGCACACACAATTAATTAGAGAATGTTACCTCAATCAATTTTCTCGTGTTAGCATTTCTCGTTTTCAACAACTTACAAACATCGTAGAAAGATGAACCGAAAAATAAATTATAGATAACAACATTATCTAGTGCCTTACGTAGTATTTTTTCGATTTTAAGGAGTTATATTGTTTGAAAAATTCAAAAAAGTTAGTTTAAAATAACTTATGAAACGTGTTTAAACGCACATATTACGAAAAGGCTACGTAAGCCTCACACAAATCTAAGTATTATTTAGGCAATTTATTATACTTTGTACGATTTTATGTTGTTGTGAGGCGTACGTGATCATTAGTATTAATATCAAAAACATACGGGAAGCCATTATACATGCGCCCGCGTGCACATGTCAGCTATCTATTTTATAACCACGAAGAAACGTACGTTATTCAATTAAATCAGTGGCGTTCTCTGGATTTTTCGATACAGGAGGATATAAAACAATTAATTAAAAAATGAGCCGTAGGGGTCACGTTCTCCTTTCACTGCAATAAAATATACATCGAATCATTACATAGGTATTTAGATGATTTTTTTTAATATCATTAATAAATCTACAAAATTATATCAAATTTTCTAGACTTTTGATCCAAGACATCAATATCTACATTGAGATCAATATGTATTTCTCTATGGATGCCCAACAATGTTAACGGTCCTTAAAAATTACGTTAAACTAGGAAAAATAATAAGTCATTTAGAGCTGTTTTTATAATATTTTCAGCTAAATTGTATTTAATTGATAGGAAACTTTTAATAACGGAAATATTTTACAAATATAGAGGAAATAATAAAATAACAAATAAAATAATCCTGCAGATTACCTATATATACTGAAATATAAAAAAAAATATATATATTATTATATTGAAAGTCGCTCGGAATCGGTTTTTGAATGCAATTATTTATCTTTTCTTTCCATTAGTACGAACTAGGGTATACGACGGCGAACGATAATTATTACGCCATACTTTTCATTCGAACGTTCGTTTTTCAGGGTTTCAATGTACGGGCAAGAAAATTTCAAAATAAACCAAAAGCCACAATGTTAGTACTTCGTTCTTTGGGTTACATTGTATTTGAAAGCGATGACAAGTCGTATCTTTCGATAAACGACTCTGGACGAACATTCGATGTATACGACATGATCATGGCTATTTTATAGCATTTATATTGCTAATGAAAAATCCGACGTCAATACAGATATTAAATAGCTATAGTAAATATTTGCTATAAATTTCCAGTTTCTGACATTTTCATTTTCCAATTTATAATAGTTTTTGGTATTTTTGGTTGTTATAAATTTTATATAGCGTCATCTATATAGTCGGTAACCATGACTATAGTTTATTTGTTATTTTCTAATTTATTACAACGTTTCGTGATGTTTCCCTTTTAAAAAGTAGTTTATCTATACGCTTTTGAAAACTACTTAGAAAATTAAAAATTATCTCTATATAAATAAGTAAGTACCAACTATAACGAACTAACCCATCAAAAACATCTCTACTCCAAAAATCTCCTATAAATAATAAAAATAAAATACACGTATATTATTGCAAAACCCATACATTCATCGATATGCTCAGAATCTTAAAACCTAATAATTATAGAAAAAAACATTTTAATGCATTTTAAAAATTAATAATCAAAAATATAAATGCATTTGTTCTTGTAATAATATAATTAATAGAGATTTATGTATTTTGTGATTATTATTTTATGAATATAATAATAATCAGAAATCAGATAATTAATTTATAGATACTGATTTTAAAATTAACTTATAAGTGGTCCTGTGTCAATGTTATTTAAAATTCACAATAATATATTTATTTTTCTCCTTAAACAACTTTTCGACCAAATGAAGTCGAATAGAAATGATGTAGTTCGTATGTTGACGACAGAAAATTAATTATAGTTTGTATTTTTAAGAGGTTATTTTTCGATTTTACCTGTGTAATTTCCTTCAAAGTAAAGATAAATTATTTTTCATGTGGAAATATTTAATAAATGTTGGGAAAAACACAACTTTTTTAAAGCTATTTAACATTTTTCGACAATATTTATTATTTTGGTATGAAATATATTCGAATTTCAAAGAGAAATTACGTCTAAATACTTGAAATGTTCTCAGAATAGTAAGTATGTATTTAACATTAATATTGATTAAATAAAATTTTTAAACAATTTATATTCATTTTGGAAAATTATAGATATATTTAAAAAAAAGTCAAGTATAAAACAATATAGAAAAACATGTGACCTATTTATATTGAATGTATATTAGATTAGATAACTAAAATTAAAAAATGATGTATATAACACTAAAATATTGTAAATAAATATTATTTATATTAATTAATAAGTCCAAATTTAATCATATTTATTCCTAGGTTTGTTCATGCGTTCACGTTCATCGTTTGTGAACGACACGCGAACGTCACTCGTTTCTGTTAAATAGAACGTGAACGTGAACGACGTTCATATTTTTAAGGAATTTGAAAGATTTTCAGACCGTTCAAATTAAATTAAAATATATTAAAATTTCGCTATAAGTCTTATTATAAATATAATACTTACTTAAAAGTTCAATTTTCTTGGGTTCGCTATATATAATGAGAACGATATAGTTTCTATGAATCCTTCATGACCAGATGAACGTGTTCCTTTTAAATATATTTGAACGTGAACGTGAACGAGTTCATTTTTTATGTATTGAACGTGAACGTAAACGAATTCAATTTTTAAGTGAACGTTTCGAACACTGCCCATATGTACTTTTAACTCGTAAAATGTATAAATATGCATTTAACCACAGGTATAATGAAATGCCCTGAAAATGTCAAGAATCGTCATTTTAAAATCCACTGATATGTTAATGGAATTTTGTAATCGTAATTCATTGTCCTATGGAGGGCTACAAGCCTACAACTATATAGACCATTCGAAATGCTACATTTTGTATTCAAATCCGTGCAGTCATCGCCGCGAGCTCGGGGAAACACAATTTTTAGTTTTTTTTTTTTTTACAGGGGGTGATTAAATATTTTTAATGGGCATTGTGAATTGATTCGCCAGAGTACCGCGAACACGCGTCACTGCAGTCGTATATTAACTCGATTTTTTTAAATATTTATTTTTTATTTTTTTCGAATATATTAAAATACGGTGACGGCCGAAGAGGGGTGGAGACGAGATCCGGGCGCGTATGTGTCTCGGGACGCTGCACCCGCGTTATCATCTGTATACCAGCATCCGTCCGATTCGTGTAATAGTAATTATTGCTATCATCAACCCGTTCACGGGGCGGAAATGAACTGCCTCCACCGGCCACGTCAAACACACCCTCGCCGACACCACTTGTCAGATAGTATAAAATAATATACAGGCTGATCAAAAGATCATACACATTATGTACCAAAAATATATAGGTATAGCGATATTTTACCTCGTATATTACGTACATTTGGTGTGAGAAAACGGAGAAAAACGTGTCACGTGAACTATGACAATGCTGTAAACGATCCGAATAAGATTTAGAGTGAATTTCGGGGGACGGCATTTGAAATCCAAATGACAATACCCTTACTCTGCAGAGTCTTCGTGCCGAACATCACGTAAAAATATTTTCTTTAAATTGATTTTAGTCATACCTACCGAATTTCTTTTTATTACGAAAAAACTATTTGAAAAACTATTTGCTTGAAAATGATCCGGTGAGATGCCGTAATGGGTTCGAGTGGGCGCACACCGCTATAGCCCTGCATATTTTACCGAGTACGTAATGGCATTTCTGAATGAAAAAAAAAAAAAAACTTTCAATCACTATTAGGCAAAGAATTTTTTCAACGAATTTTTCAAGAAAACGTTTTTAAACGTCAGTAATTCACGATCGTTTTATATACGAATATTTACGTAATGTACATGCATACAAAATATTGAAGCTCTCATTGATTTATTCGAAAGTCCACTCATAATAACCCGTAGAACGGCCGAAGAACGACTAAAGTACGTATGAAAATATAAATCTTCTAAACAACATTGATTTATTCTGAAATATATTATAACACGTTCATTTTATTATTGGTCATATTTCTGTATTTCGAACACGAGAAAAGGGGTTTAATGTGATATTTTCATCGCTCTGTATATGCTATGTGTTATATACGAATTTTCCGAGATGACTGCGCTCGAATTAAATTCAACACATGTTCCGGACAATTGACGCGATGGTGGCGGTCGGTAAATTATATTCTCAAAATCATAACATGACCCCTGGAGAAAAAAAAAAAAAAAACTGAAAATACACCCCCCCCCTCCCCAACCGCCAATCCCGTTCACATTTATTGGTGGAGTGAAGTGGCCGTGACATTGGGCCACAGCTCGTGCATGTTTTCTCACGCGATAATTTATGCCCCGAAAACTTCGGAACCAGACGTTTAAAAACTTTACGGTTTTGCTCCCGAAAATCGGCCGCAGAACACGCGTCACCGCCGCGAGAATTTTAATTTCGCCCGACAAAAACCGTACACATTTATCAAGCCAAATGTTATTATACTCTCCATCCGAACGTTGTAGGTGGGTGGCGACAGGGGAAATATAGGGTACGCGAAGGCCTTGGGATTTTCAATTTTCAAATGTCTAAGGTAAGAACTCCGCGCCTGCCTATATAGGAATTACATTTCCCTCCCAGAAACAATAACTTATAACAGTTAATATAAAAAAAAAAATATTTTCTTTTTACAAAAAAAAAAGTAAAAACTAATCGTTTAAACAATAGTCATATTTTTCTCTCTTTCCCGCTATTTCTGTATCAAAATTTCGATTCTTTTTCCCCCTGGTACACTGAACCAAATATCATTGATAGAATTAACAATATTATGCAATAATCACATTTTAACAAACGAATAGGTGTTCGTTGAAATAGTAAAATTTTTATTATTTCAATGTATATATTGTTAAATTTAAAAAAAAAAGTGTTTACAATTTAATAAAAATAATTTGTAAAATTAATAGATTTTATTATTATAATAAAATATATATTTTATTGAATTTAAAAAATATTCTGTTTAAATTGACTATTTTGATTAACAAATGGGCATTTGGGTTCTACGAAGAAGAAAGAAAGAAATTAACAAAAAATATTTGTTAATTCAAATACATTTGTATTCAATTAGACAATTTTACCTAAGACATTGATAAAAGATATTGTTAAATCAATAATATACGTTTTGTTATTTTACTGTTGAATCAACAAATATTTTATTTCTAAATCAATAAACATTTTATTGGATGTATATTATTATTAAATTAGTCTATATTATTACTGAAATCACAGATATATTTGGTTCAGTGTAGTATTTATATTATAGTCTATAATAGGCCATAAGGCCGTGGATATATACTTAATAGTGAATCACTAACTTAGAATGAAAGTACACTATAATCCTATTAATATTTTTAAGACCGGCATTTTAATTTGAAAATAACATTTGTAGGTCCATTAATAAATAATATTATACAGAACGTGAATAAGTGTTCTACTTCATATAAACTATATCTGGGTATTACACATTTCAAAATAGAACACTTTTTTTCCATTTTTATTCTCCAATTTTATGAATAATAATTTTTCATAATACAAAGTTTAAATTTTAAATTTTGATTTTTAAATATTATTTATTTATTTAATTTTCCCTATTTTATTGTGTAATATAACGTATGTGTTTAACCATTGTAACGTTTCCGTTTTCAATTATATCTGTATATTTATTTTTTGTAATTTATTATTTATATAAAATTTTGAAAATATTGTTTTTCTCCTTTATAGTTTAGTATGTTATGAATTTTGAATGTTTTGAGTTTTAAATGCATATTTTACTATTGTGCCTTAATCTAGAATCTGGATTCTACGACGAAAAAACGTTTTTAATCATCTACACAATAAAAAAAAAAATATATAGTACTAACTCTCTGCAAGTATAATATAATAATATATTATTTAAATGTACGCTCGATTATGGAAGATTCGTATCTAACATGAAAAACGAACTCGTGATATAGAAAAAAAAACGATTGGGAACATAACCACAGACGTAAATATCAACAAGAGTATTATATATGATAAAACATTCTGACAGATTTTGTCGGCCACTTCAAGTTTTCTCCAAAGGTTGGGTAGATAAGAAAACATGTTTTGTATATCTTGATATCATATATTATAGTAAATGTAAGGAAACGACTGTACAATCTACAATAGTTTTGAACACTATGCAATATAATGAACAACAAAATTTATCTAGCTTGTAAGTTGCAACAAAATTATAATATTAATATAATATAGCTAAATAGAGTTGTACTAGAACTGAGACCAAGCACAAGTGGACTATTGTATAAACTCACAACGGATGTCCTTACAAAAGTATATAACACAAAGGCCAAAACCTTTGAAAGTAGTTCTAAAAATATTAACTTAATTTTAGATTGAGATTGAAGAGAGCACAAGAGAGCTAGTGATTTTACAATGATATTTACTGTTTTTTTTTTTTTATATTATATATTTATGATATATTATTTCAACTATTTGCTACACATATACCTATTTTTCTGTAGAAAATTTGATCAGAAATGTACCATTCTGAAAATAAAATATAACATAAATAACACAATTGTAAACCATGGTAGTTAAATCATGGTTAATGACAATAATTCAAATTTTCATTAATTATATAGTTATTTTACTATAAGTTATATTGTATACAACGTAAATTTTTCAATTTTACAATTTTTTTTTAAAAAGTTACAGTTATAGTTATTTAAGTATATTACATTAAGCTACACTCAGAATAATTTTATCGAAAATATTATACATAATTTCATTAACATTCAGTAATTCCATCACCTGCAGTTTCATACTCGATAAGCTTTTTTTATCTATCGATTTGCTTTAGGTACCGGAATATATGTACATGTGCACACATATGATTAGATTAAATATTTTATTATCGAAAAGTGGTGTCCAGAAAAAAATGATTTTTATACAATCACCAACTCACTTTCTCTGATCACAATGTAAAATTACAGAAAATCTTTTAAAACTATGTAGGTATATTTAACAATATTAGCCTTTGGGTCACAAATCTAAAACAGATTCGATTTACGTCCAGGTGAATTAAAACAATGTGCAGATTTGAACGATTTATTATTATATTATATTAAATAAAAATTATTAACTTTAATTGCATGTATTATATTTTATTCAGAATGTATCCAAAATTATACAATAATAATAATAGAACAACCGTCAATATCAATTGTTAATATTATACGAAAACCAAACAATAAATCGATTCATCAAAACGTTCCTGATCAGTAATCAGTAGATCAGTGACGTTGTAAGCAAAAGTTTTACATATTTATTATATACAGTATTATTTACAAATCACAACGATAAAAAATTTCAATTGTAATTTACAATAATTAAAATAAATAGTAAATATCGTACAACCATATTGAAAATTTTTGAAAACATCATGGAAAATCACTTTTTAACGAGCTCCTATGAAAACCAAAAACAAAAAATTATCCTGTGGTCACCTGCATAAATCAAATATTTAGGTAAAACAGTGAAAATTGGATTTTCAAAGTTATTATAATGTGATAATTATAACTTTTAGACATTTTTGGAGTTTACAATTTGTGCATTTATAAAT
This sequence comes from Pemphigus obesinymphae, assembly GCA_025469235.1. Taxonomy (NCBI): domain Eukaryota; kingdom Metazoa; phylum Arthropoda; class Insecta; order Hemiptera; family Aphididae; genus Pemphigus; species Pemphigus obesinymphae. The sequence continues at coordinate 100,315 of JAIPRL010000717.1, forward strand.
TGTATTAAGAAATAAAATACAAGTCTTCGACTTTCGACTAACTGACGAAAAATGTATTCCAATTCGTTTCGAATTGTATGCGTTTCTGCGTTAAAACACTGCTTGAGAGAATGCAGCCTCTGGTATTGCTGCAGTATGACGCTAACATTTTAAGATTTTAATGATAATTTAAAATATTCAAAATGAAAATGTGTGATTTTTTCTTTTGGTTCTTAAAAATCCCAAAGGGTCAAATAATATAGGTACATATATTGTACATGAATTATGCATTTAATATCTATCGTCTTAATTATATTATGTTATTCGTTTCCGTTATTGAACATTGAAATATAGACAAATATAGATGTAATACTGATTTTCATAATATTTTTCACCTATAAACCGAGCCGAGTCGGTTTAATTCAGAAATATCCCTCGATTTGCTGCAGTGAAGCACCACGTCGAGTAAGTATATATAGTGACACGGTGCAGTAAGAGGTTAAAATATATGAAATGGGTTTTCGGGGAAATATTCATTGGGGAAACCGTATCCGGGAAAATAAATTCGGCATGATGATTTTCGGGAAATTGATCATCGGAGAAAACGATATTGCCATTGTTAACATCGCCGATAGTTTTCTGGGTAAAAATCTTATCATAATATTATGTAGGGGAGGTCCAAAGAGACTAGTGCCGAGATAGTGAGTTCCAGTTGAGATAATAATATTATTACAATATTGTTTACGTGACACGAGTTCAAAACACCAGACACGTACTTAGGTGTATACCGATGACGTGGTCCCGCAGACTCCGCTTCATACAGCATATAAATATATATATTTCTCGTTTTGATTTCTATAATATACTAGTGTTATACGTACGTCGGAATAATGTGTACCTTATAGAGTCACATAATTTATACCAAACGAATCGACGGCGACATGCGTATTATTTCATTTCCACCGATATACACACATATATATATATAATATAATATTTTATAATAAAATAGTGGATCGAGCGGGAGATTTTTTTGTTTTTCTATGTAGACGAACACGACTTAAAATTTCACGACACTATCTATACCACGTCGTGTTCGTCCTCAAGAACTATAAGAAGCTCGTCGTTCGGACGAATAAGATAACACGTACGTATTGCGGTGGTAGAATAAGTGATGAGTATAAATGGATAAAAAGATAAAAGTGGATGACGGATGGATTAATCATACTATAAATGGATAAAAAAAATGTCAAGTCAACTGTCATGAAATTAAAATTCTTGCAAATAATCGATAATATTCGAGTCGAAAACTGTGTTTAAACCTGTTTATACCTGGTACTATCGGTAAGATGATTTAAAGTATTGTTGTATATATATTTATAGATTCATTCAAGTATAAGCAAAAAACCACTTTACACCCATTATTTTTCTAAACCTAAATTAATATATATATATATATGACATATAATAATAAATAATATTAGATATTATAATATAGGATATTAAATATTATGATATTAAATTATATAGGATATTATCGAACCATGGAATTAATATTAGTTCGAATAAACTATTTCGAACGAACTAAGATCAAATGTGACGATAGAAACAAAAGAAGTTCAAGTAACTTGAACTTAATTCTATTAGTTAATTTTGCTTAAAAAGTGCAATAGTATATCATAATATTAACAATTGTTTTTATATTATACTATTATAAGTACTGACGTTTTCCACACGATTTTTACGAATTGTACACATAATATGTATCAAAGAATCTATTTTCTTTCTTAATATTATTTCACTATTAAACAATCATATTTATATTTGTATGAAATAAAATAAATTTTGCTCTTCACGACATTTTATGAAAACGAACCTCTTCTATCTCGTTCAATAATGAAGTTAGGAACTTCAATATAACCTTGGATAATCTGGCATTTTTACTCAACAATAATTAATAAAAAAAAGCATATTTTTGACAAATTACTACTACACCTTTTCATTCTCACATAGTAATTGAAAAGCAATCCAATGACAGCAATATTTAACATTTTTCTATTGTAATAAATGATAATTATTAAAAATGAGATAAAACATGTTTCGGGAGATCCACATTTCTGGGAAACTGAGTGGTTTTAAATTTTTAATGTTTGCATGATAGATAATCACTATGCAAATCAAATCCAATAAATTAGTAATCTCAATTTTGAACTTGATGATTTTCGATTAAGATATTAAAACTTGTGTGAGAAATTAAAACTTTTGTAAGACTTTGAATTCTTTGTTTTTAAAATTCTTATATCACTAGGTATCATAAATAGCTCATACAAAATTAAGATAATATTATGATATTTAACGGGGTATTTAATTTACTGTAGAAGTTTATATAGATAAAAAAAATTAATTTTCCTAAAAACGTGCATATGTCACGTGTGAAAAAAAAAAACGGTGATATATTTGAAAATGAGCTACATAATAATTCCTTATTAATATATAAATATTTTAATTTAGGGGCTTAGACATTCGTCCTACAAAATTATGTCGCAAAACTAATTAGTTGTGTTAGAAATGGTCTTAATATTAAAATACTTATGTGAATATCTACATTGATTGACATCAATGTAAAAAGAAACAACTTTATTAAACTCAATTACTCAAATATGTGATTATTCAGTACTTCAGATACTTTCAGCACGAAGCATTACAATAAATATATATTTTTCACGGATGTCCAATACTGCATTGAAATATTTTATAAATATTTTCGGAAAAATTATAGGAGATATCGCATTAATATATAAAAAGTTCACATTTCTAAAGTATTTTCCTTAAATATTTTAGAAACATTTTCATGAAACAACCATAAAATATTTTCTTAAGCCAGAAAAATAATATGAAACTCAAAATTAAAAAAAAAAAAATCAGCTTAAATATATGAAGGTATGTTTAAACTGTATAACGAAACAACGTACCACATTTATTATTTTCACCATTGTAGTCTGGCCACATAAACGATTATAATTGTAATAAACTTTTTATCATTATTATATTAATATTTAGTATTTTTTTTTTTTTTTTAAATTAATGTAATAGGACGAATAAGTATCTCATCAAAGTCCTATAAATTGAACTTATATAAAAATCAGTTTTCGGCTGTTAAATTTTTATAAATAAGAAAATTTATGATTTTCTCTGTTACGGATTTTCATACGTATATACGAGTAGAAATATTAAAATATGATACATGTAATTATTTTTTTAACGCATGTAAAAGCTTTCTTGTATTGTGTTCCCAAAACCTTTATGATTTTCCGAAATCACGACCCGTTATAGATGGACGAAATTGCATTTTTCTTTTTGTATATTTTTATTATTTTGTATTGTTTTATATTGTTTCGCTGATGTATATTATGTAAATGGCCACTATAAAACGTTCGTAACGGAAAATAAAATAACAGATTCTTCACATATTATATGGACGCTCTTGGACATTCGAAAAGATAGTAGTAATAATAATAAAAATAGTCAGAGACAAAAAAAAAAACTAATTTATAATCACTTAATTATGCGAACAGATTATATTATTGAAAAGGAGGACAGAATCAAACCCCCTCTCGGAATAAATTAATGCACAAATGACGTGTGTGGGACCGGATTTAAGTAGTTTATAATCATTTTGTGTCTCGACTATAGTTTTCGTTGTGACGTGTTTGAGGGGAGAGCTCATGGAAATAATTACCGGATAATTGACGGGTTTTGAAATCGTAAAAAATTAAACGTCATAATGTAAAATTCAAATTTAACGTGTCAGTTATTAAATTGTATCCACCACCGCATATTTCATTTTTTCATTCCGAGATCTGTCCATTAGTGTTTGTATTTTTTTTTTTTACTTTTTGCATAAATAATAAAACGCTATTTAATTATTTTTATCGTTTTGTTTTTCACAGACAGTATATATATTGTATGGTCAGGTTTAAGTGCTTAACTCATTCAAAATAGAGCTCTTGCGTTATAAAATTCTGTATAAGCGATTACGGTTAGGTAATTATAATGTTAACCAGTGACTAAATAGTTGAACTGAATTTAATGAGTAAAAAAAAACCAAATTTTATTCGGAAACTATAGTGTATCTGTGCAGTTTCCGAATAAAATTTGGTTTTTTTTTTTTTAATAATATATAATATAAAATAATATAAATTATAATATCGTTTTCAATCGATACATCAATGACACTCCGTGAAATATGATAAACCCGTCAATACGAGTAGGTACCTAAATTAATTGGTTTCAAATGTTGGTTTAATGTATTTTACGATTTGGTACCTATTATATATAATAATTGTAATATACGTTAAAATTGTAATAAATAAAATACAAAACAATATAATTTGAATAATATAAATATTTCTACGGTAGCCAATAAGTGTCTAGTACTATTTTACATTTTTTAAATCCGAACAAATATAATAAGATAAAATATCCCGGAATACATACCTACTTAAGTATATATTCCAAAAAATATTCTGAATATATGTTTTTTTTTTTTAAATCGTCATATTCTAAATGCCTATTCCGAATAATCCTTTATCGATTTATTCGAATAAATATTCCTAATAAAAACTAACTATATGTACTATTCGCAAGACAACTGGATATTATATATAGTATCGTTTCAGATTCCATAATATATCCATATAAATAATAATAATAATAATATGCGAGTATACCTATACATTATATACCATTACCGAGGGCTATATTTACTCGGGCTCGAGCCTATACATATAACTTCAGTGAAGCACAAGGTCCGCGAACTCAAAAATATATTATGAAGGTTTGGAGTTTTTGACTTTAAACGACACACGTGTACCAGCTATACGTAAAAATCGTCGTGCCCAAACACTCGGTGCTTACGTGACGTTTTGACGGTACGTGATACTTGGCAAGATTCGAAAAAACGCGAGTGGCATGTTTTGCTCCACACGCCCGACCTCTCTTATAGGAAATTTCGTAGGTCCCCTTATATTAAGTATGTCTTTTTCCCCCCCCCCTCCTTTCGCATTTATTGAATTATTATTTTTCAAATTGTTTTCGTGTTTAAACTGTATTTGGGTGGTCCCGTCCATCGTTACCGCCACGGTTAATTTCACAGCTGGTTAAACCGCGCATTTCGTATGATGTATATGACGCATATATAGGCACAATTAGAGAGATTTCGAAACGTCGAGACTGAGAACCGGAGTGCTGAAATATATAAATGCAATAACGTTTGCTGAGTTGCAGGACGATTCCAACAGTCAACAATATGCGTATAGCAAACTTAACTAATTAGGTACATTCCATACCGTATTCTAACCACATAGAGGAATGAGAGTTCGTGTTTTGTGTGCTATATAAATACATTTTACGAGATCAATGTTTTTATAAGCAAATGATGAAATTACTTTCGAAGAACATTATATTTTATTGTACAGGGCCCAGAGTTATGAACTGCAGAGGATAAATATTATAACTTTTATTATGACGGATTTACATTAAAACCGAACATCATCGAGTCGATATCAATATTTTACTCTAGAAGTTTAAAATATTAAATTATTATCATTGGAAAAAACCGAAAATATTAAAAATTACAACATAATAATTATATTATATATGTCTTGGTACTATAAAAATTTTTACATCTGACGATAAAAATGAATTTATATACCGAAACAAAAAAAAAAAAATTATATTTATCACTTATACTTAATGTATGCGTAGAGCTTAAGTGTATATTCTAAGGCTAAACCCATCAGTTTCACCCGTTACTCTCCCAGTTTTTAAGTAAAATTTACTTGATGATAAAATTATCATGTCAGGTAAAATTTTGTACACATCTATTGTCTAATGGGAGTTGACGGTGTTGTCATGCACGGGGTTTTTGTTTCGAATCCTTTTGCATTCAAAAAATTTTTTTCATTATATTATAATATATATATATATATATTATATTAGTATAATCTTACAGTAATTGTCAATTACATCCACCGAAGCTTAGCTCAGAATCGTTTTTTAGAAAGAAATGATTGATTATTTCTTTAGAATTCAATAAATCCACCACCTGCAGTATCGTACCCAACGAGCGAAGTGCTGCTTCCACCCTCTACTGAGCGGCATTTTTATTATTAATTTGTAACCGAACGATGGAAACTATTTTTTTTTTATGTAGTTGTTACTAATGATCATTTTTTTTTTAATAATATTCTCGGAATATATTCTTTTTTTATATATTACTTTTATAATACATATTAATTTTACCTATAAATAGGTATTATATGCAATGTACGTATATTTATTTTATTTTTATAAAATAGTATTGATATTTTTAAATATAGTTTTTGTATGTTATTTGCATACATATACATTTAATGCAATACACATATTGCATTTGGAGTTGATTTTCTCCAGCGAGTCGCATCGAAAATTGGTTGAAAACCGTGTAGAGGTATACGAGGCAAGACAACACAAATTTTTTTTATACGTATACTTGTAGATAATATGTACCTACTCAATGAAACATTATGCGGAACATACTTAAAATGTTTTCAGAGAACGAAATGGATAATAATAAAATCTTAACGGGTAAAATATTTTTCAGAAATAATCGAGTCTTGACATTGTCGCGGATACATTTAATACGCACTCCATCATATTATATCCCCCTCGGTTCCGGCCCGGAATTCAATCGAAGTAAATAAATACATTTAAAACGAATTCGTTTGCCAAAAAAAAAAAAACATACACACCTAACTTTGTACTTATCATTACGATTTTTTCCCATCAACTGTACAATATATAATGTGTATAATTCCGGTTCGTCTGCAGGAAGCGGTAGCCCGGCGCACGCAGTGGATATTTTAAATGAGTACCGTTCCGAAGTCTCACGCCTCTCTCATTTATAAGACGGTCTCTCACAGACCAGAAGCGATATATTTATCCGTATTTCTATCGTGTGCACGAACCATCATTTATTGGTCAGAGGACGTGATTTTTTTTGAACGTTTAGTCAAACACCTGGCAAGTGTACACGTATATCGTACATATAGGTAGGTATAGTTCTCTATGATTATTATTATCATTATAATATATAGGTTCCGGCTCATACCCGTCGTCGTCGTCATTATCAATTCGTCACTGCCTGGTGGTATAGTCGACGTTAACACGATATGTGCATATAGTATATGATACACGTACAATATATATATATATTTTCGTCAGATTACAATAATATTTTTATAAAATATTTTACGCGCGCGTCGACTGTAATTTTGACCCGACTCCACATAGATACGAACAACCACATGTGCGCGAGAAATCGACCAAAACGAAATTTGACAGCGTCTGTTTATTATATTTTAAACGAAAGTAGGTTTAGTGCGATAATGATATTTGTAATGTGGTACGTAAAATGCCATCGAATGTAATAATCGAATGTTATGATTATCAAATTGGATTGTTTTTCGTTCCCGATAAATCGTAAATTGCATTATTAGGCCTACGCGTATACGAGCCCAAATCACCGTAATCATATTATATATATATATATATATATATATATATAGTATATACGTAAAATTATAGTTTTAGATTAAAAAAAAAGAATATTTCAACCATCGGACATGATTGTTATTGCTTTTTTTCTTTCTTGATAACATGCTCAATGAATGAATATATTATATGAAAAATTATTGAAACACATATATATATATATACCTGAGCTACACTTGTACATTTACTAAAAGTTTTTATTTCACGTGCAATGAATCTGTTAATTAACATATTAAGTAGGTATATACGTATATGCGAGATGTACGCGTATGTATAGGGACGAGTGTGAAATTGACTAATGAAAAAACAATGTTTCGGAAACTTTATTAATATAATATTAATTGATAATAAATAAAATATAAGACCAGAAACAGCGTGGTAATATCATATATATAAAACCAGTTTATATGCGTTTTTCTTGGTATTTTAGTCCTATAAATTACATAAGATAAAATTTATACGAAATTTAAATACATATCGAAGTTTCCGATTAAATTTGCTTGTAAAGCCACAACGAAAAATAAGTCGTTTAGAATAATTTAACACATTTATTCGTATATTAGGTACCTATTATATATATATATATATATATATTATAATAACGCCAAATAGGAATGCAGAAGATACACTGGTCCTGGTAAAAAATATTTTAAAATTACTATTTGATACAAAAAACGTTAAGACTTACATTATTTATAAACGATAATTGAATATACTTTTTTTGGCATCTATATAATTTTAGATGTAACAAATCAAAAAGACAGGAATAAATATATAGTTTTCATAGTGTTTCAGTAATATGGAAATACCAACTTTATAGCCCCGACGAAAAAGAGGGGGAGGGAGGGGTTGGTGGCGATTCCCCGTGAGTATGGATTTTTCCGGAAACCCCGAGTGGAAAATGTCATTGTTTCCATTTTGTATTAATGTTAAATTTTACTTTTTAATTGGAAATATCGAAAATATATATATATGTAAGAACTATGGAGCAAAAAAAAATATGGGATAAAATAGGTCAGTATAGGTCACTATCCCCGAGCTCCAATTTTCTCTCCACGGCCCTGACCAAATTATTTACACCATATTATGATTTTTCACGATCATCCCCGATTTCGGTTTAAAGTATACGGAAAATAATAATTATGTATTCGTTATACGCACATAATCTAAATTATAAATTGAATTTTTAATGAAAATACCTATACTAAAGTATGATTTTTTTGTTTGGGGCCCAAAACATTTTTTTGTTTTATATCCTGCAGGTCCTAAAACGTATATTTGCTGTAACCACAATATTAATAACACACCGAAAACGGGGAATGTACAGGAGCAATAATTATGCAATAAACCCATGTTTTTTAATAGTTATTTCGCTTGAACATATAATCATATCGTTATTATTCGAATGGGTACCTACGTGTAGAATGTACCTACTAACGATATTTGCAGTATGCCGCGATAAATAAAACTACGAAGTAATAATAATAATAATAATTGTTATTAAATAGGCGGCCACCCGATAACATCACGAGGACCTTGGACGGGAAACGCGCGTTTTCGAGTCTGTTTTTCGTCGTGATAACAGTAATAACGTTTATATTTTTATTTTTTTATCGACGCCTTATCAACGAGGAACACACCCCACGAGAAAAAAAATTAGCCAAACCTTGGGAAAACTGGTAAGATATAATATATATATATATATAATGAGAATATTAGACCATTTTTTGATTAGTGTAGAGGAGGAGAAAATGATTTGTAAGCTTCGTGGTACAGTCTCGGGATGATGTTTGTATTATTAACCATCACGAGTTCCCCCGGGCAACGTCGGCGGTTAACTCACGCCTACTATAACTGCAATGCATTTCGGGAAATATGTTATAAAAAAAAAAAAAAAAAAAGAGAACCGGGAGGTTCGAGCATAATTTATTTTCACCTTAAATAGGGGTTTTTATTTTTCAGCGTGTCACGGTTGCCGGACGCCCCGGGACTCGTACTTAGTTATGTAGTTATAACCGTGGTATAAAATACTACATACGAGTAGGTATATATCTATAAGTAAACCCATACATTATATTGTAATAACGAAAATTAAAGACACCGTTGTTTTTTTTTTTTTCAATCAAAAAACCAAATTATTATATAGAAATAGTTTTATATTATTATTATTATTATTATTATATAATATGTACATTGAAATATGAAGCATCATCGGTCCTTTCTGAGATAAACACAGCTAAAAGCACATTTCGTTTGTATTTATTCATCGATCCACCAGTCAGCAATTCAGAATTTCACATTTTTTACACGATTTATACTAGATATCTGCAAGTATATACCTATACGCGTGTATAAAAATTGATCTCTGTCACTGAATATCATCTCGGAATTTATACACGCCGTAGAAAAAAAAAATAATAATAATAACAAATTGTATATTTAAATTAAATTGTTCGTAAAAGTAAATCCCCAATCGCAACAAAGGACATGTGAATAGAAAAATAAATTCCAGTTTAGTTCGAAAATATAAATATACTTCTTAGTATATATTTTAGAGATTGTTCAAAGCGTTATCAACGTCATCCACCATGACTCTTTTTTACTCTATTCAATTACAATACATTTTTCGGGCAGATAAAATGGAACAAAAAAACCACATATTTTACGGAATATTTTTTCATAACAATACAAAAATAATACTATAAATATTTTTATTTTATTTTTTTATACTATAATAGTTATTTAATGTACCATAATTTATTCATATTTTATTACACTTTTCACCAGTTGTGTGTTTCGAATAATTGTGTGTGTGTGTGTGTGTGGGGGGGGGGGAGAATTAAGATCATAATATAATATATTGGAAATACAACGCTTGATATTTTATTAAATTTATACCTACTTTTATCATTTATGGATGGACTTTAGTCAATCTATTATTAAATAAAATACATCGTTATAATGTAGATAATTACAATATTTATTGAAACTGATGAGTTAAATTATATAATGACACTGAAAATATATAGTTTATTATTGGTTTCATCCGAAAATACGATTGACAGTAGGTTATACCTATATATAAGAATAGGGATAATATTCTCGATTCAGAAAAACTAGCTACTATTTATGGGCGATATAAGAAATATATTGGGTCAGTACAAAGTATAAAAACAACATTTTTTTTTCTTAATTATAAAAATATGTATAATTAAAAGTTTAAAAACGAGGTGTGCTTAGTACGAATCACAACGTGTGTACACCTACCTATATACACATACATATATTATTATTACTGTCGTGTCCGTGTCTTTTGTCATTTAGTCCTGTTAATAAAGCGTCGTGCACACACACACATGTATTATAGTAGTGTAACGTATTGTTTGGGTACGAATAAAGTTTATGTCGGACGTTAAAACGTGTACCTAATGGTTTTTAAGGGCGGATAGGAGCGATTGTGCACACGACGAGAACGGGCAAAGGATTACAGCTGCAGCGTGCCGCGACCGTGCCGTGATAACGTTGTTTAGAAAATAACGGAGAAAACGGGAGGGGGGGGGAAATAATAATAATAATAATAAATAAGAATGAAGATAAAGCTTGAAATCGAAATTTATTACACTCATCAGCGGAGACCGCGTGTTTTTAGCCCCCGTTTTTCATTCGTGCGTTTTTGTATATACGCTCGCCGGAACGACGTAATAATGAACACGCGTATATAATATTTTCTTTGTGGTCCTCCGTGCCCGCCGTAGTGTACAGCCGAAATGCGTGTTACATAAAACAAATTGCGCACAAAAGGAAGATAAAATACATTCGGCGGAAATAATAATAAAATAATAATAAAAACATCAATAACGAAAATAATGATAATAATAACGATTTTACTTTGTATCGCATGACTTTAATGTCCCGGCGAATTCCGTTTCTCCGTCGGACGCCGAGAAACCCTTTTCTTTTGCGTACACTTACATAATACGTATACGCCACCCCTCGATTATAATATGCATTTTTACAGCGTTAATAATTAACGAGAGTTTTCTTTTCCCTCTCCGTACAATATTATTGTATATACGTGTATTATATACATTGGCAGTTTTCCAAAAAGTTTATCCGCGGCGTTTTGCCGTTTGTCTTCGAAAGGCATAAAAATTCGTATTGAATAACTGAAAAAAAAAAAAATCCGTTGAATATGCAAAAATATCCGAGTGCGCTTAATTTAAAATACGTTTACATTGTTTTCCTTGCCCGTCCCTTTTCCGTTCTTTTCCCGTCCGAGCGCTCGGCCCCGTCGTCTCTTTTCCCGGTTTCCTTTCATCGTCGTCGTACGTTCTCAAAAACACTTTCCTCATTATCTCGCGACCTCTTCAACGGTCTCGACGAGCTCGAATTATCTTAATTTTCGTTTGTTTTATTTTTTTATTTTCTCTCTCGTCCGAGAAGTGGCAAAATGTTTTTTTTTTTTTTTTCTAGACACGATAGTCTAGCATCTTTTGGCTGTATATAGGTAGGTGTGTGTGCAATTCAAATGTTCGGTCTGGCATAATACATATAATACGAGTACATACGGCTTATTTTTGATTAGCATCGAAAATGTACTCGTATATCATAAGGTATTCTCAGCTTGATAGCGCCTAAGCAACAACATTTAAAAAATATTTCTATTTTTAGTAAAAATAATGTTTTAAAACACTCTCTATAGCGTTTATAACATTTAATAAAGGTTTAATAAATAGAATCACATTTAGTGTTATTTATTTATGACATTTTAAAAAGTATTTTTTTTTGTATCAAAATCGAAGGATAATAATTATTGTTATTATTATCCCATAGATATCCTTTATGCATAGAAAAACTACTGAGAAAATATAGCACCATATAGAACGAAATGTCCATCAAAAAATGTATTTACTCCAAAACTCCTACTCTACTCCAACTACTAATAAAAATTTGTTTTCAGAAAAAATGAATAAAACTACAATATTCACTGAGTAAGATATGTGAGCACGTTAAAAGATTCACTCTGTATGAATTCAACGGTAAAATCCTTATCGAAATGAATAGACCCTTTGATATTATATAAATATAACTTTTATTTTATAATAAACTAAAATGAATGTTACATTAGGTGCCGGGTGGAATGTATTAATACATTGATTATTAATCGTTTTTTAAGCAAATATTCTAAAATTGTTTTTTTTTTTTCTATCCAAAACCATATAATATAATTTGAGTATTATATAGACTAACCAGAATATTTGAAGTCTAGAGTAAAATTGACTAAAATCTCGGTTTCCAGCACAGTCATCACACAAATCGTTGAACAGCACCTATACGAAAATAAAAATATGTACCTAACATATAAGTCTTGAAATAATAACCTTTCCTCAAACGGTCAACGGTTAGCTAGTGTACGTACTTTTGATACCAGACACCATATTATAATATGGTCTCTCCGTAGGATTTTGTCACATTACAGTCGTTACGTAAATGGATATTTATGTTTATATACGTACTTATAGAGTAAACAGTAATAACATATTAAACGAGTAATTTCCCGACACCGAATTTCAGCACGTCATGTCGGTGTGCCCAAAACGCTCTCCTCACAAAGCGACCCGTAAGTACACTATCTTTAATCACGTGGTCGTTATCTCGTTAAGCACGGACCCTCGACGTCCGCCGAAAACATCAAAATGTTTAACGAAAACTGCTCATTAACGAAACGTCGGTGTGCGCCGGTGCGTGCGTTTGGGTGCGCACGTCATCGTGTCGTACATGCGTTGGCCATTAGCCGTACCTAAGAGGAGGACGTACCGTAGCGTTTATTTCTAATTTATTTCGAAGACATTTTTTAACATCGTATTCGTACACGGTTATTACTTATTTTATATTATTAACACTCCGGTGGTGTAAATAATGTCACGTAATATTCCCATGCACCGGGCTCGGAACTATGTAATAGGTTTTATCATAATTAATCACGCGTTTTCGAAAAAATACTGTGCACACCCGACGATTGGCATTCACTATATGGCTATACTCTGGAACGAAGTTATGTTAAATTAGGTGCGAGAATCAAAACATTCAAAATCAATATCCGTAGAAACATAAAATTGCTTTCCTGAACAATATTTTAAAGCACGTTGTTAAAACTTTTTGATTTTAAGCCTTCGATATTCGTTATAAGCTAAATTAATCGTATAAATGGTTAAATACCTATATGTTTTTGGTTAATTAAATAACGATCAAATTAAATATCTAACGGTTTTAGGTAAATAATTCAAGAAATTATTGAAATTATTATCTCCTTCTTCTTCTTCTTCCTTGGCTCCGTCCTTTAAGACCATACCGCTATAAATACAAGTCTTACCATCTATCCCCGTCATTCCGTCTTCAGCTGCGATCCAGTACACACGTATGTTGCTTGGCAATTCTCATTGTAGAGCCCATACGCTGTCGCCGTGAACACAGCTATCAACATCCAGCGTATCGTGCGTAGCCGTAGAGTGTAGCTCGCGGCTGCCAACACGACTGCGCAAGTCACCAACACTGCGTCGCTGCACAACAGCGCCACTTCAAGCGTGAAGATTTTACACAGCCGGCCCCTGGCCGTTAGTGAGTATTCCGCGCGAGTCGTTGCGAGTGCCACTCGGTCGGGCTCGCTCGACTTTCCCACTACGCTCCCTCTACCTGCCCTTGTACAACCGCTCACCACCGCCTATTCAGCAATGTCGCCACCCGCGCGCAAAACTCCGTCTCCCCCAAAATCACGTAGTCGCTCTCCGAGATCCCCGAGGAAACGCCCTGCTAGTCCGATTGGCTCGCCCGTTCTCTCCAGATCAGCACGCAAACGTGCCAACAGGAGAATGCGCAAACAAGCTTCCGCTTCCCCGGCAAACTCGGCCCGCTCTTCGAGCGTAAATTCAGACTCAATGTCAACACGCAGCGCCTCATCATCGAACTCCTCCCACTCTGATAATCCAACTCCAATGGAAACCGTTCCGAAGATTCCTCCCATATTTCTTGAAAGTTCCGCATGGAGGAAGGTCGCAGGAGAACTTCTCGCCAAGGCCCCTGAAAATTCAATCATAGCAAAATCAGCTAACGGTACTACCGTAAAAATCCTTTGCACCGACACCACTATGTTTAGAATAGTCCAAAAGTATCTCACTCGTCAGAATGTCGATTTCCACACTCTGCCTCTTCCGGATGAGCGTATGCTCAAGATTATAATCAAGGGCCTCCCCCTGGATATTTCTGAAGCCGAAATATCCGATGAACTTATCTCCAAAGGCTATGATGTCAAAGCAGTTCGACAATTTTCCAACGCTACTAGAAAGTTCCCAATCCACTTGATCACCCTCCTATCAAATCCTTCGAATAAACTGATATTCAATGAAAAGTCCCTTTTCTTTGTCTCTGTCAAGATCGAATCATACCGCCCTAACAAACCCGCACAGTGTTTCGCATGCCAGCGCTTTGGGCACTCTAGTTTCCACTGCGGGTACGCCCCAAGGTGCGTGAAATGTGCGGGTCCCCACCTGGCCAAAGACTGCGCCAAGCTTAGGGAATCCGACCCCAAGTGCGCCAATTGCCAAGGCATCCACACCGCCAACTTCTCGAAATGCCCGGCCCTAATCGAGGAGAAGGAATCCAGACGCCCAAAAAGACCCAATACCGCGACTCTCTCTCCTAAACCCGTCTCAGTTGTTCCCTCTCCCAGTCCTCCCAAACCTCTTCCTTCTCTCAGCCCTCCTCTAAAAACCTCCGCCCCAAAACCCTCTTACGCCGAAGTCACTTCTCCTCCTACCCAAGACATCCCGTCCCCAATCATCGACCAACTAATCCAACTCACCACCGGCCTCGCTTCCGGCACTCTCAAAGTTAAAGAAGCCCTAATCTTCCTAATTTCAATCCTCCCCCATCTTCTCGCTCAAAATGAATAGTAAAAAAATCTTATTCTGTAACTGTCAGGGCGTCGCTCAGAGACGCCCTGAACTCGCTCATTTCGTCCAAGAACACAAAATCGACGTCCTTCTCCTTAATGAAACTCACCTATCTAACGCCAGACAATTCAATCTCCCCAACTTCGACTCCTACTATACTAACAAACCCTTGAATCCAGGCCGCGCCCCACATGGTGGCACAGCGGTCCTCATCCACAGGAAATTCGTTCACCGTTCTCAAAGGATCTCAACCTCATCCTTCACAAATACCACTGTTCATCTACATCTCGGAAACGCTGAATTAAGACTTGTTGCCGTATACAAGAGCCCCAATTCCCAGTTCCAAACTTCTGATATCGATGCTCTTCTTGACACCAACAAAAATACCATCATTTCTGGGGATCTCAACTCCAAACATTCGTCGTGGCACAGCCATTCCAACAACACTTCTGGAAACATCCTATCTCGAAACCTCGAAAGCAGACTCGACCTCACAATAGTTGCCCCTTTATCCCCCACCCACTACCCCGACAACTCTTGTCACCGCCCTGACATTTTTGACATCGCCCTGATGAAAGTAGGTCCCCTTGACTTCTCCCTAGAAAACCATCCTTCAGCTCTCTCTTCTGACCACTCTCCAATCATTCTTGAACTTTTTCACAACTCTGCTCAAATTTGTCCCCCTCCCTTTCTCATTCTACCGATTGGATTCTCTACGAATCCCTCATGAAATCCTCCAAATTCTCCCCACCAAACACTTCTTCTCCCAAAGAAATCGATCTCGCCGTTGAACGCCTAACTCTTCACATCTCTGCCACTCTTAACTTATGTACTTCTCCCACCAGCTCATCTAACCCGCGCCAGGATCTTCCTCCAAACATTCTTCGTGAGATCTCTTGGAAACGCCGTCTAAGATCCATCTGGCAAAGATTCCGAGACCCTCTCATTAAATCCCAACTAAACGCCCAAATCACTCGAGTAAGAAACCTTCTCTCTTTCCACTGCGAAAACGTTTGGTCAAATGTACTCGCCTCTCTTAGCAGCAATTCCAACCTCCGACCTCAATTCTATAAAATCAACAGAAACCTTCTGCGCAAACCTCCCCCTGTCAACCCTCTTAAATCTTCGGATGGCACACTTCACTACGAAGCAGCCCAAAAAGCCGAAATTTTCGCTGATTCGATGGAAAATCAATTTAAGGTCCCTGACTCCTCCCAACCCTTAGACGACTACA
>JAIPRL010000718.1:0-30599 GCA_025469235.1 Pemphigus obesinymphae
AAAATTACTATTAAAATGTACTTAAATATTTTTAAATTATAAGATTTTTATTTTTATTTAAGAATTTTTTTTTTTCATTTATTTTTCATTGAGTTCAATTGAAATTTCTTTCTCTATAGCCATATAAATTCATTCTTATACCAATAACAAATGAGCTTAGTAGGTAAAAATTTATATTATATATTATATATATATATATACATTATAATATATAGTTTTAACAGTATTCTATTATAACACTAAAAAAGCAGATTGATACTTATTTATTTTCATGCCCTCCCCACCATTGAAAAATCCTGCATACGCCACTTGTTGCCTTGTAAAGAACATTATTTTTACATCACTGCACTATTATTTAGAACTGTAATAATTAAGGTGTAAATGGACCAACACAGAATTACACAATAAAGTTAATTGCAAAACTGAGAGTTTTGCCGTACAATTAATATAATAATATATTATTTTATACATTAATTTAATAAATATATTAATTCTATAATATTATAAAAGTTATTATAGTTAATTTGTGTATCTTCTGATATTATTATGACAACAAATAATGTATTATAATATAGGTAGCTACCTATTATTTCATTTTTTTTTCACTTTTTTATTTAATTCACATTAATTTTTTCATAAAAATGAAATTATCGTTCTAAGAAATTCGTCACAGATCAGTTTCTCGCATTTGCTAATATATCGATGAAAAGTACAGTTCAGCTAACAATATTGTTAGAAAATCCCATTTTAAGAAATTATTTTTAAGCAAAAAAAAGAAAAGGCAAGCAGTTCATAATATGATAGTCAATGTCGTACAAAGTTAGGTGAATTTCACCAATATATATTATATAAAAACTCACGTCAGCATCCAGACCGTTTTTTAAAATGTATAACCTAAAGTTAAAGTTAAAGCTTTAAAGTTCTAGCCTATATAGGCCCCAGTAGCATGCTCAGAATTTTAAAATAGGGGGGGGGGTATTTTTCCAAAAATTGAGAAATCATTACTAGCAAAAAAAAGGTATTTTGTGTTCATTTGACATACAGAGTACAATAATTATTCATTTGCCGTATTGTTCTTCATACATAATAATAATGTAGTAAAATTAATCTATATTTAAAGAATTCAATTATATAAAATATTATTATATTACAATATAAAACAAAATTAAAACAAAATTATTTTATTTTATTTATGTTGAAAACCATAGAAATAAAAAGTAATTGGGGGGTATGACACCCTCACCACCCTCTCACCTTGAGCACGTTTCTGATAGGCCCCCAGACCCAGGTGTCTTGCCCACATTTACAAAATAACAATAATAATATTGTAAATATTGAAAAATTCTAAATGATCGATATGTTTTTTATATCTGTAGGAGTAATATATCCGAGTATAATACCTGGCAAAGGTAATATTGTTATGTAAATCATTATATGTACATTTTTTTAACATTTAATATATAATGTTCCCATTATCATTAAAATTCTTAATATTCGATATTCCAGATTTTACTATTCTCTTCTACTTACAGATTCTTAGCACGTAGCCAGACATTTTTTGGGGGAGGGTAGGGTGTCTTTTTTTAAAAGTCCTATATAAATCAATATATTAAGTGTTTAAAATAATACCAGCGAAAAAAAAAATTTTGAGAGTGGGGGGTCCAGACCATACCCCTTGGTACATCTTTGAGAGACTTCAATGTATAAATTATCTATTTTTTTTTATTGCATTTTTTCCAAATTAGATTTTAAATTTTCTTCAAAATTAAAAATTTGAATTGGTAATTCATATAAAACCGATATTTCTTTGATTTTCGTGGATTTATTACTACTTTTCTTCATTGTGTTGTAGATAAGCATTAAGTACCATAGCTATACATATTAAATTTTTTCTTTAAACGATCGACAGATGTTTTTTGTGAACAAAATCCACAATAATACATTAATGATTTATTATTACTCGTATTTACCTTTCCTCCATAACTCTCCAATGAATTCATTTTTAAATTGTTTCTATTAATTTTTGGGACTAAATTTTGAGTTTTAAACACCATAAACATATTTACATACTAGCTATCTTTTAATCACGGTAAAGATTATACACGATTTAAGTGGTATTTAAATTTTGAATTACCTTTTTGGAAATATTTTGTATTTTCTTATTAGCATTTTTAATTTTGAAATGCTTTCTAAGGTAATTTGTAAATTAGTTGAGTTATTTATTTTGAAGGCATTATAAATAATTTTGGGGGCGCAAGCCCTTTAGCATTTCTAGTTATCACTAGTTTTTCATTTATGTTTTCTATATTACGTGATTTCTTTGTTTTGTAAAAGAGCCGATTCGATACATTTTTCCCGGCCAAAAATGTTTTCTAGTCCACCTCTTTTTATGAGTATTAGATTCTGCAGAACGAAGCGAAGAATATATTGGTTTTAATATCTTGTGCTTTTTGAATGTCTGTTTATGTTTTATTGGATAGAAGGAGTCAATAAAGAAGTTTGGAATAAAGAGCATTATTGTCGATTGCAAATTGATTCTAGTTGATATAAAATAAATTATATATATATATATATAAGAAGTTATTTTATTAATCGTAAAGAAAAACTACCTATTATCTATTTATAAATGCAAAGGAAATCGCATATTATATTCTCTACTCTATGATATAGACCTAATTCAAATAATGATTTTAATATTTGAAATAAATAAACTCTATTATTGTTATTTTGACTCTGATAATATGATTTCTTGTCAAATAAAAATTTACCTAATTTAATTATTTATATTGACGGTTAGTTTATTTCATTAATATTCATGTTAAGACCGTCAGAAGGTGGTGGGTCGATGGGAGCAATTCGCTCGTCTGCTGCCATAATATACTAAAGGTGACTGATGGATCAATGGCGGTTCTTGACAAACGCTAAGGGGGGAACAAAATATTTTTTTCCTTTATATTTCATACATACACTTTATACTTCTAGGTTTCTAAATATAAGTTTAGACACCTTAAATCCCCATTCAGGGTTGTCCTGGGAGAGGAGAGAAATTTCTTCGGAAAGCAGTCGGCAAATAATAGAAAAAGTCGATGGCCTTTTTTTTTTTTTTTGTTAACTCACTTTTTGAATGAAATGAAATTTCGAGACAGCCCTGTCCTCGTTGTTTTTTGGCCATTATTTTAGATTCTAAGCGTAATATGTTTTTATGTTTTACAATGATGTATATAAATTTTCTACAAGAAAGAGTGCTCCGGTCTTTAAAGGTTTACCAGCGGTTTCCGGTAGCAAATTACATCTAATTGGTATTTTAAACCATAACTATTAACAAAAAGGTCAATTTTTTGATTTTTTTTTTTTTTTAATACATAAGGAAAACTACCAAAAAATGATGGGAAAACGGCAAAAATACGATTTCGTAAAATGGAGAATTCGATAAGAATGACTTTAAAATCTTGAAATTTACATCGATTATTTAGTTTAGTAATATATTCACGTTGATTAAATTATTTTTAATTATTTTTTAAAATTTTTGGCTATTTATAGACATTTAAAATTTTGAAGTTTCTAAGTCTTAGAGAGGGTAATTTTGGGTTTTAAGGTTTGAAAAATTTATTCAACGTTAAATATAGGTAGGTACGTTACTTTAATTAAATTTAAAAACATCTCGAAAATCCGTAGTCACGATTTTATTTTTAGTAATTTAAATTTTGCCAACAAAATTATCAATTTTGAGGTACCTACTTATTTAAGTCCAAACATCTGGTAAAATGAGATTTTAAGACCTGAAAAATGTAATATAACGTTAGTCGTGCATTAATTCAACTAAATTTAAAAATCGACGGTAAAAAAGTATTTTAGATTCTGAGCGTATCGAGAGAGCTACAGGGCCGTGTTTAAGCCCAAGCTTCATAGGCTGCAACCTAGGGGCCGCACCACAAAGGGGCCTGCACCACAGAAAGGCCGGCACTATATAAAAAAGCTCCCGCTTAATATACGCTCATTTTGCGCGGTATAGCTCGTCGACACGTCTAAACTTTTTTCTGTCTGCCTTTCATTGTCATCGTCATCGGCCCGTCGAGTATTGATATAAATTATTATTTTTGTTATTATTATTATTTTTGTTATTATCGAAAATTAAAAAATTAAAAAAAAATTAACATGGATCGCCATAAAATACAAAGTAACCGTCATAAAACGAAAGAAGTATTTAAAAGCGGTAGTGCCAAACGAAAAATTGCTAAAGAAAAAGAAAAAAGGAATGAATAGAAATTTTAGCCAAGTCGCGTCGTATGACTGATTATATTGTAAAGTCAACGCCAAATTCTTCTGATGCTTCAATAAACAATGATAATAATAGATGTTCACTTGCCTGTGCAAGTCAATCCCAGAACATTGATGACAATATAATGGTAAGTACATTAAAAATAATAAAATCATGTAAAAAATCAGTAATTTCAGGATAGTGTATAATATGCACATGTATGTGTATAGGTATGTATGTATATATACCTATATATACACACACACACACACACACACATACACACACACATATATATATATATATATATATACATGTATGTATGTGTAAATTATACCTATATGTATAAGTTGCATTGTTTAAGTATGTTACCATGACAACTTAATGTTATTATATTTAAAAAAAGCCGTTTTCTAACATTTTTAGGGTAAGTAAGTAAATACTGAGAAATCGAAAAATGACCCCCTAAAGGCGCACTGTCTTAGAACGAATTTCTCATCTAAAATCTCTCTTTCACATAACATTTACAGGTACGCGTGGACAATTTCGGTGATAATTTTATATTTGATTAATATCGTGTTTAGATAAAGTAATGGGTATATGGATTCTGCAAAAAACACGATAACACGTGCGACTATACAAGCAGTTGATTTATTATTGCGTAAATAATCAATATATTATATTATAAATTGAGACATTTATTTGTATTGTGTCAAATTACCAATATAAAATGGTTTCTTCACAACTCACAAGAATAATAAGAATATAATGATTATTATTCCGATTACGAATAATGAAATATAATATATAGCCGTAAATTGTGCTTTTGAAATAAATTTTTAGTTTTTAAAAACCATTTAGCTGCCAAAAAAAAATCGGGTTTCGGTTAAGGTAACCGTTAAAATAAAGATTGGTTTTGGTCATCGGTTTTTAACCGGTCTTTAGTTTTTTTTTGATCTAGGTTTGGTTACGGTTATAAAAAAATGTCCAAAACCGGATTTTCACCGGTTTTCTGGAAATCCATTTCTATCCCTGTAAAAAATAATAAATAATAGTAAAATCTTGTTACAACTAATAATATTGGAAGTTTTTATGTTATTTACAAATTTTTCAGATTCCAGATGTTGCAACAGAAGTTCTTGAGACAGTACAAGCACCAGATAATTTTCTCGTGCCTACTTTAGGTAAACAGGATAACTTGGAACATGATATTAGACTATGGCCGGAGTCTTCAACGCAAAATAATGTAGAATATTGTATAAAAATGGGTTCTACGGTATTTCAAAATTGTAACGGTGATCTATTTAACTGTAAATCTTTCAAGCAAAGTGACGGAAGTTCTGAAAAGAGTTATACAAGACAATGTCAAACAAGTTTTTTTCAACAAAAAACACGAAACGGTGAGATTATAAAACGTCCATGGCTATGTTTTTCCCCTACCGATGGTCGTTTATATTGCTATGTATGCAAACTTTTTTCTGGAACACGTTCACAGTTTACCCATGGCGGTTATTGTGATTGGAAAAACGCTGCTGCACGTCTGATTGAACACGAAATTTCTAAAAACCACCTGAATGCTGTAATTAGTTTCGCAGCACGCTCTAAAGAAAAAGGACGTGTTGATCAAGAGCTACTACAACTAGCTGAAAGTAAAGCAAAATACTGGCAAAAAGTTCTCAAAAGATTGATAAGTGTGATCATTTTTATTAGTGAACGAGGATTGTCATTTAGAGGTGAAAATGAAAATTTTGGGTCACCAAGAAATGGTAATTACCTAGGAATACTCGAGCTTATAGCAGAGTATGGCAGCTTTTTAAGTAATCATATAAAAAAACAATGGGAACTGTGGCAGAAGTAACACCAACTACTTATCATCGACGATTTGCGGGGAAATTGTGGAACTCATTAGCAAAAAAGTTTTTAATGAAATTATCACTCGAATCAAGAAATCAAAGTATTATTCCACATCACTAGACTCAACTCCAGACGCAGGTCACGTTGATCAGTTAACTTTAATTTTTAGATATTTAGAGAACTATAACCATGTTGAAAGATTCGTTACATACATGCTTAATCAGGGTCACAAGGCCAAAAATATGTTTCAAAGCTTGATGGAGTTTTTAAAGAATAATGATATAGATATTAATAATTCCCGTGGCCAGTCCTATGATAATGCTTCTTCGATGAGTGGGAAGTATAATGGCCTTCAAACATTAGTACGGGCAGAAAATAATTTAGCAGTATGGATACCTTGCGCTGCGCATTCACTCAACCTTGTTGTTCAAGATGCTGTTGGATCCTGTTTAAGCGTTCTAAGTTTTTTTGAATTTTTAGAAGATGTATATTTTACAGCCGCAACTCATAGGTATAAAGTTCTAAAGGAATGCCTGAGAAAAGCGAGCACTAACAAACCTATAATCTTGCCAAAAAAAACAACAACACCACGATGGTCATGCCGAGCAGACGCTACCAAAGCTCTTTTTCAAGGCTATAATGAAATTAAAAAAGCTCTCTTGGAAATTTCAGAGGATAAAGAAGAATCAGGAAAATCACGTATTATTGCTATAAGTTTACATAAGAAAATATCGAAGAAAGATACAGGCCTCTTCACACTACTTTGGAATGATATCTTAGGACAATTAAACAAAACTAGTGAAACTTTACAAAATCCAAGATTGGACGTAAATACAGCAGCCTCAGCACTGGTTTCGCTAAAATAATTCGTCAGTATGAAACGGGATAGTTTTGCAGAATATGAGATAAAATTGGATGCTTTAGATGTTTGCGATGAGTACGAGATTGAAACACAGCGTAAGCGCAAAATAAATGTGCGTTTGGCACCTCTTGATTGTGTTCAAGCGCCGGAAGTTGAGTTAACGCCATCACACAAATTTCCTTCTTGTCATAGATCAGTTTTAATCTTCATTGCAGACTTGACTTGAAGCGTTCAAACTTATTGATACTCGTTTTGGATTTCTCAACAAGTTAGATAAACTTAATCATGAAGAAATCATTTCAGCTGCTGACAATTTAGTAAAAATATATGACAATGATTTAGACGAACAATTTGGAAACTAATTGATTCAATTTAAAACTTTTTATCTTGAGTTTCCAAAAAAGTTGGAAAAAAAAGTCAGTGATTGTTTCTCCAATATTGAGGTCGCTTTGAGACTGTACGTCTAATTAATGATCACCGACAACAGTGGAGAAAGGTCATTTTCAAAGTTGAAATTAATAAAAGATCGGCTCCGGACTTCCATGCTGGATGAAAGGTAAATAATTTAGCTCTGATGAGCATTGAAAGTGATATTTTAAGAAAACTTTAATATAAAGATATTATAAAAGACCACTATTAAGGATAGACGTAAACAAATTCGTCACTAAGTTATTTATTTGAAATAACTAAAATATAAATAAATAATGTAAATAACTAAATATTGATTTTCTGTTAATATTTATATATATGTGTATATATGTATGTGTATGATGTATAAATATATATAAAAAAAACTGTCTTTTGCTTACTTGGTATTTTTTTTTTACTATTAATTTTTTGATTATAAATTATTATTACTTTCATAAATAATTAATCATTTTTATTTTGAGAAATTTATTTTTGGAGTCACTCTTGGATTAACAGAGTGTTTAAAAATATGAGCACTCGACCATCAACATATATACTGAATATATTCCTACACTTATAATAGTAGGGCCCGCACCAAAGTGTAGCCTAGGAGTCAATATATCCTAAACACGGCACTGTATAGTGGTTTTACCATGTTTATTTTATTTTTTTCTCTAAACAAATTTTCTATCAGAAGGAGTACTCCGATCTTTACAAACTTACACAGTTTCTGGTAGAAAATTGCATCTAGTTGGTACTTTAAAGAAGTTATTTTTCGATTTTCTCAATAGGTTTTTAATGCGCAAGGAAAAACTACCGAAAAATGATGAAAGAATGGCAAAAATATGATTTTATTAAATCGACATTTTTTCATTTCTTCGGATATTATAAATGAGTACAGACTATTTTTTAATAACTATTTGTTATTTACCTCAATGCCAGTGGTTTAGACAAAACATTGGAATCATAATTGTTTATTTTGAATAATTTATTATAGACTATATATATATAAATAATGCAACCAATTAAGATTTTAAAAATGGGTCAAGTGGGGCGATCCACCTATCATCCCCTCCCCCTCATAAAACCACCACTGTGATGGATGTATTGAATTTGAAAGCAATGATAAATTATTTCTTTTGATAAAACTTTTCTGAGTTAAGTTTGGTATAATATTAAATACCTACATTTATTATTATTTTTTTTTATAATGTCACCATATAATTTCAGTAATAACTAATATATTATACTTTTATAATAATTATAATAACTATATGACAACTTTGTTTGTTCTTATCTCATTTGTATAAAAGATTTTCATTATAATCAGTAGTTTTCCTCTACGCTTAGGAAATGTAATGGGAAAATATATATTATGACCATAAGCGTAACTAAGAGAGGCTTTGGGGGCTCAGCTTCCTCAAAATTATTCATAGCCTCCCAAAAATAAAATTTTTTTCTTATAATTGATATTAAAATTAATGAATTTCAAAATTGTTGTTTATGATTGATTTTTGTTTTACGTTTTTTGATCATTTAACGAAAAAATCTCTTCTTATTGCTTATTTACGGTTTTTTATACAATATTATGGGTAAAGCCTCCACCCTTCAAGATTTTAGAGCTAGTTGCGTCACTGTATATGACCTAATATCATCTTAAATTTATTTCTTTAAAAATCTCTTTGCTCTAAAACTTCTTCTCGATTCGACTCACTCTACTCGAAAAGTTATTTCCAGAAGAATAAAAATAAAAATAATTATTAATTGTATAGCCAATAGATTTTTCGCTCCACTCCAAAATATACGAGTATATAATAAATTATTGTTTATTTTGTTATTCTTTAAATACATTTGATATAATTAGTGACATAAAATTTGGGAGTTGGGGGTATATTTGAATTTTGAAGGACAGACTGTGGTAGATTTTTTTAAATATTTTACATAAAAATGCAGTAGAGTGAAGGGATCCATCACTCGCGCCCCTAAATATATACCAATTATTACAGTAAACATTGAATCAGCATAAAATTATACAATATGCAAAACTAAATAAATAAGTAGGAATAGGTAGGTAGGTAGGCACCTACTGCCTAAACTCGTATATATTAGGTGATTTATTAAATACAATAACATAAATAGTAATAATAAGCCGCCTAGATACAGACAGTGGAAGTTAACCTGTCGTATCTTTGGTCGTCGGACAGGATAGTGTACTATTATTATTTAAATTTTGAAAGACGTGATGAAAAACGAAGAAAACGTTTTTCGAAAAACGATTCTAAAAGAACTTTGTATCCTGATATATTATTATTTCCAGATTTATAACAATTTTCGGTTATTTTTTGCAGTTAATTGCTGAAAACCACAGAAATTCATCTTTCTATTAAATGCCGACTATATCAGAAAGCTCTTTATCCCAAAACTCCTATAATAAACTATTTATTTTTTATTTATTTATTTGTTTTTTTTTTTTTTTTTATTTATAAAAATCTCATTGAATTTGGTAGAAAAATAATAAATTGTATTTTTTATTTGCAGCACTGTACACTGAACTGCGCTATATAGTGCCTATACCTACTTATTGTACAAGCGTAGGTATAGTATTGTATCTTATATTATAATTTATACCTAATATCTAATACTTAATAGACAATTTGTTTTGTAATCGAACAGCAGAGGAGCGCTCCAATAAATTGTACCACATATGGTTAAAAATGACGGAAATATTTACTATAATATGTCCTATAATATAAGCACCTATACCTACACCTGTTTTGAACAAAATCTGCAATTTTCATTATTTTTTTTTTTTTTTTGTTCATAATTCAGAGAAGAATATAATATTTCAGAAACTTGTAATATTTTATAGATTATTATTTATATTGAAATAATAATTTTATGAATCTGATATATATGCTACAGCCAATTTAGGAAAAAGCGTCTTATAATATTTGTTTTAATATTGACCATATTATGAGTTAAATTTATCATATTATATAGGTACTCAATTCTGAAAATGTGTTTATTTTTACTTTTTGATTCAAATATAAACAATAGTTTCAATTTATTTAATTTAAAAAAAATCTACTCCAATAATAATTTGCTTATTAGTGTTTGAAATTTGAATTACAGTAAACAGTTATAAATGTATAATACCTATAATAAGTATATTATATTAGTACTGAAGTAGTTATTTAAAAATAATTTGATCACACAATATGCAATGGTAAAAATATGTTCATACAAAATAAATGAAACGATATTAAAAATTATTTTATAGTTAAATCTTCTACTATACATGTCTACATAAAAATTTTAGAGGATAATATTTAAGGGACAATCTCGTTAATATTTTTTCAAAAACTATTTTTTATATACCTTCGATGATGAACGTTTAGATAAATTTAAAACCCGATGTTGTCTTCTACAAGTTTTAAAATACGTGTTATAATTCCAAAATTATATTATATACATAACACCTTTTTGTTTGGTTTTTTAAACACGTTTTTTAATCAAATATCGAAATTATCCTGCAAGTATACAATACTACAAAATAGTATTGACACAGGATTATTTATATATTATTTATATATATTATTTTTAAAATGTATTTAAATATTTTTCAATTGATAGATTTTAATTTTTCTTAAAATGTCCTGAAAATTTTCTATATTATATTATGTAGAAACATATCAATTATATTATCTTGTGTATAGTCTTATAAATATCTTGTTTCACCGTCAGGGCCGACGCAAAATTTTTCGAGGCACTTTGCAAAATCACATTCAAAAAGATGAATTTTCATACAAGGCAACCACAAATAAAGGCCAATCATAATAATTTTCCTCTATATTTTCATAACACACATACACGCTACTAGCCTATGAGGGATGGGAGGTATGTCAAAAATATTTCATTTGTTCGTATAGTATATAAAAAAAATTCTAAAATATAGGTACTAGTGGCGCCGAACGCTATGTCTAGCCGGTTCAATATTGACCCGAGGAAATTTAGGGGTAAATACTTGTAAATACTTTCATACTTTCGAAATTTATATGAAAAACCTTTTTTTTTTTTGCTTATTTGTTGTATTTAAAGTGAATTTCTTAAGATTTTTGGGGAAATTTATACGAAAGACTTTTTTTTTTCAAGTAAGTAGGTACCTACTAGAGCTCTGCACGGGCCTAATGTTTTAAGCCCGAGCCCGCTAAAAATTAAATTATAAAAATTAAGCCCAACCGGCCCGGTCCGAGTAAGTGAAATATTTTGTCCAGCCTGGTTGGGTCAATATACAATTATTAATGTACAGTTAGTTGATAAAATAAGATCACTCGTATTTTATTACCTAGATAGTAATAAGTGTGTGTAATAAGTATAATTTATTATTAATTAATGATACAAATTCAATAAGTATCATCTAATAAAAGTAAATGGCTATATGTGATCTAATAAATGAAAATATAAATTATAAATTGTAATGTATTATAATTTATAATTTTTAAAATATTAATAACAACGTTAAATGTAAGGCACCTATAATATAAAAAAATTAATTAGGAAGTATCTTCTATATGTGTAAAATATAATATAATACACTTGGGTTCGTGTGACTATACATAATGCCCATAGGTATACTCACTACTCATTATTATTGATAATAAAGTTGGGATTCCAACGGCACGTGCGTCTAAATTTATCATAACATACGATTTCGTATAATTCGTATATTTTGAAAATAATTTGGAGGCCCTCTAGATATAAAATATAAAATTTCTACTCCGGTCCAATAACCGATACTTGATGCCTAGCTCGGCCCGGCCCGAACCCATTTTTAGACCGGTAAAGATATAGACCCGGTCGGAACCAATTTCTAGACCGGCAAATATAGGCTCGGTCCGGCCCGTGCAGGGCTCTATAGTATACCTATACCTACCTAAAGTACCTATAAATATGAGACATAGATATTGTCTTGATATTATTAAATTTTTATTATTATAAATATTAAAAAATAAATAATATTTATACCGTTATATACTACAAGCAGTGTTTATTTCAGGGGGTGACCATAGGGGGTAATACCCCCTCCCTCCCGGAGAAAAATGTATACCCCCTAATAATTCTTAATGCATAATTAAAGCAAAGAAATAACAGTGCTATACCTTTTTATAGGACACCGAAAATTTTGTATACCGCACCTCCAGAACATTAGGTCTGAAATAAACACAGTATACGATGAGTATAACTTAGGTTACCTATACTATATAAGTAGGTACTCATCAACATAATATGGAAAGTTATGGTAGAGGCGAATACAAAGGTCATGAAAGGGTGAGAAAAATGATGAAATATCAGCAAAAAAATAAGCAAAAAATAGGTCATCAACCTGTTTATAACGTGGATGGCCGGCAATTGCTCCCATTTCCCTCCCCCTGTATCCGCCCTTGAAAGTCACTATATACGGCGTATGATTATACAGCCAAGATAGGTTTGATCCCCGGTTTCGAAAAGAAAATTTGTTGTGGATTTTCATTTACTTCCCATCATGATGGGGAGGGGGGACGTTCCCGACGTCATTTTAACCTCTCGGGGTCCCCCTCATACTCATCCTTAGGACTTTTTAAGATAAAAATTTTATAATTTTAATTGATTTCCATTCGATTATAGGATTCCTTGGGAAGAACATTTTATATCAAGGAGGACTCTTGATTGGAATTCTATTTGGATTCCCTACTGTCTCTAAAAGGAACCATAGATAACAGAAATTTCCTGTTATCCGTGTCTGTACTGGCTGTACCTACTTTCCCCGAAGAGTCCCGAGTTCCCAACTCCTGATGCCACCCCATTCGTTGAAGGTCCATGGGTGCTACTATATAATGATATTGTGGTCCATTATTCTAATTTCTAAATCGACGAGGCCTAAGGAATTATAATTCACGGGACCGTTTACCACAGACACGGACTGAACATGAATCATATACCTACCTATCAGGGATAAGGAATAAGGATAATATCCGTCATATGGAAAACCAAAGACATAAAAGTCAAAATGTATTATAACCTCTATGGATAATACTCTATGATATTAGTGTGTTAACAGAAAATTCGATGATAATAATATAATATACCGTAGTGTAGGTTAACAGCCTGCCGCGAATGTGATGATTACTAACTGTAAAACGTTGTATGATTTCCGATTTACCACTAGCGTTTAATTGATACCTACGTCAAGATAAATGATTTTCAAACAAAAAACACGTCATCGAAAGAACAACGCATGACGGACGTCGACGACCGAACACGGCAGACACTGACTGGTCTTGTGTCGGCACCTTCAACCGCTATGTTCTTCTGTGCTATTGAATTAGGTCCCTAGTTCGGACCCTTTGTCGTCCGTATGCCAATATCTGGAGACATGTGGGCGTTGCTGATCTTGTTGTTGTGCATGAACACGTTACTGTGTCGGTGTCTCGACAAGGAGGATGTGATATTCGCAGTGAACGCCGGTGGTGATGCCCATGTAGACAGTTACGGTATACTGTACCAAAGAGATTTCAATAAGATCGGCACGGAATCGGATTACGGAAAGAAGTTATCCATACAGCGCGTCAAACCGCATGATCAGATACTGTACCAGACCGAGAGGTATTCACACACCACATTCGGTTACGATATACCCATCATGCAAGACGGTGATTATGTTATGGTATTGAAATTCAGTGAAGTGTACTTTACAAATAGTGGATTAAAGGTACATACTGTTTGTTGTAATGTGTTATTTATATAACTCCAAATATGCATTTTAAATAATAATTAGGTAGGTATTATGTTATATTGTATTGACTACTCGCCATTTAATTTTCAGGTATTTGATGTCGTATTGAACGGTCAACATGTAGTAGTACCACAATTGGATATATATGATAAGGTTGGATTTGGCTCTGCTCATGATGAATATATTGAATTTACCGTAGATGGTACGACTTTATATTGGAGAGGAGAGATATCTGATATTAAAGGGAATCTTGTCCGTGTGGATTTTATCAAAGTATGTTCATTTAATTACACATTTTAAATTTAAACACCGCTTCACTTTATGTAGCATTTCAATTGCCTAATACAATTTTACTTTTAATTGCATTTTCATAAGTAATTTGTTATTTTTTAAGGTTTCCAAAAAAATAATTTTAGCCCTATTCTATATACTATTTAAAATTATTCTTCGATTCGATACCAAATACATTAATATTTAATGTCAATCAATATTATGTTATCAGGGCTGTAAGCTGGTTGCCTTTTGGAAATACAGGCATACAGTAGAACTTTATTAATTAACTTTGATTAACTGTTGGGACTGGGACTGTGATAGTTAACAAATATTTTACAATAAACGTGTACACTGTACAGTAATAAAATTTCAATACAAATTTGGGACGAAACATAAATGAAAACCCGTGCGAGTGGATAATACACACTTATATTAATAATAATAATAATAATAATAAGAGTATACAGTACAATATTAATTTAATGTGCTTACACATACATACCTCGTACATAATGTATACCTATAATTATTATAATCGCTGCATGATTTGCACAGCAAAGACATTTAAGTTTTTTTTTTGACAATGACAGATAACAGTGTGATGATTAATCAAAGTTTAACTGTAAGTCACATAAATTTACTTTTTACTAATGGTTGAATAGATTTGATTTAGTAATCCACGCATGAATGAAAAATTCATTATAATTTATACCTAACCTATATGTATTTAAATTAGAAGTGGATCACAGTTCGAAAAAAATTCAAACTTGATCAAAGAGTTTAAATTTGAGTAGAAACTCAAAAACTTTGACGAACTATTTGAACTTTATTTACTTTATTTTTCGTCACTAAACTAACCTAGCAACTTTTTTTTTTTTTTGCTTATTTAAATCTTCAAGAAAGTATTTTTTTGGCACTCTATCCTTAAATACATTTTTCATGATGGCACTGGTTCGAATTTGATATAAAACTATAGTTCAGTTCAAGTTCGACATCAAAACTAAGTTTGGTGTTCGGGTTTAATCTTGAACTTCATAGTTAGGTTCAACACAAATTTTGAGTTCAACCCACCTCTAATTGTAATATTTATAATAATAAATATGTAATTTAAAAAATAATGGGAGTTCCTAGCAAAATGTATTTTAATTACTAAGCTAAATTTAAAAAAAAAAACATGAAAATATAAAATAATAATTATATTGACAGGATTTAAGGACATACCAGTATTATATTATTTTGTATAATGTGATATTTTGAACCTTATAAGATTTTTAATTTTAATAATAATAAATTTTCTTACTGCACATCACTTTTACTATGCAACAAAAAACATTAATAAATATAAATGAAAATATTGTATTTTATTTACTTAATTAAGAGGATGCCACACCAATTTAGTAGTAAAAACATGTCCATGAAAAACAAATAATATAACCTAAGTGATTAAAGTATTAAAATCCCTATTATAAAGCATACATGTTAAAGACAATCTTATCATTTACATTAGGTACATAAAAAAAAAATTTTTAAAATGTATATTTTTAGATGTCGGATTTGAAAAAATAAAAATAATGTAGCTCATAATTTTTTAAAAACTTGTGATTTTTGTGATAAAATTTTCAACTTTTTTTTGCAATTTGTTTTTTTTATGCTGAAAATAAATTTTGACTATCTTACTTTGTAAGTTATAATAAAAATTGCATCAAAATAATTTGTTTCTTGAAAATTATCTTAATTTTGCTTTATCTTGTTAAATTCAACCCAAGCTAAATTTATATCCCAATAAAAAAACACAACTTAAAATTTAAAAATCTCATATTTATAAAATAAAATTGATTAAAACCACATTTTTGAGAAATAAGTTATTTTTATGCAATTTTTGTTAGAGTAAGATTAATCGTTATTAGCATAAAAAAAAAATGTATCAATTGAAAAAAAATTCATTATGTACTGAAGTCAAGATTTAAGTGAATGATATCGATAATTACTTATAATTAATAATTATAATCGCATGGAACAAGGACATAGTCAAAATCTTATTAGTGATCAGCAAAAATAAAATATATATATTTGAGTATCCAACTGAATGTTATTTAAAATTTCTAAAAGATGATTCCTCTGATAATTTCATCCACAACTCAAGTAAATAATCACTCAAATTATAGTGATAAGATACACGACAACGGCAATAACATGACACATAATCAGAATAAAGAATATTATTCATTCTATTAATACGATTATAAAAATACTATATACATGAAAAATACTATACAACCGAGTTATTCGATAATTTAACTAAAATATTTTTAAAAAATTTCTAATTCCGAATTCAAAAATACACATTTTAAAGAAAAAAGTGAAAAATTCATGTGGTTATTAAATTGCATATTTCCTATGTAATCCCTTAAAAATGAATAGTGTGGCATAATTTAATATTATTTTCATATGTATCAGGGTGATCGTGATAATCCTAAAGTAAATGCAGTACTTATAGCCAAAGGCAGGATCTCAGGTAAAATATTGGCTGGGTTTACATTTATATACCATCATATAATTTGTTAATTTTGTTTATTTTTTACTGGTCATCAGATATACCAAGATTACCAGACTTATACTCAGATCTTGAACCACAATCGCACGATGAAGTTGAAATAGAAGAAGAATCAACAGTAATAAATGACGGCAAAGATCCTGTGAAAATAGTACAACATAATAGAAATCCAAGTGGTCCTAAAGCACCTGATCCGCAAGATGTAAATTCTATGAAGTTAATGCCAATATTCGGAGCTCTGATTGCTTTTTTTGGAGCACTTCTTCTTCTTTGTAGACTCTGAAGAGTTGTATTTATGATTTTTGTATTCATTTTTTCCTTTTTTTTACAACACAATACACGATGACTACATTTGATTGTTTTCAGTATTTTTTTTATATATATTTTATTATTAATAAAAAAAAAAACAACAAACATTAAATTGCACACATCAAAATTGTTAAAATTACATAAATGTTGTTACCTAATTTTTATTACAAGTGTACATAAACATTTCTCATAAATTCTTGCTTATTAGATATATTAATATATATATGTATATATTTTTTTTTTTTGGAAGCATGATTTGTATTTCAAATGACTGAGCAATTAGATGTGTTAAAATATTATACTTTAAAATTTAAATTATGAAATTGGGGGAGGGGTTTATTGTAGTTTTTTAAAGACTGTTTTTATTGTATACACATTAAATTAATCGATAACAATAAAACCAAAATATGGTATTTAAAAAACAAAATTGTAATCAAAAATGTTATTTCACATTAATATTGTTAAGCCTTGTTAAACCTTGTAATAATGCAATAGTTAAGTGTTTGTTAGGTATCAATATGCTCATTTAACGATTTGCACGCATTACGTTTTTAAATAATATCAGACGTATTATTTTACTTGCATATTGGTATTTAGCGTCAAGCCGAGAAATGTTAATATTGTGGATGGTAATTTGGTCCATATTATTGAAAACCACCAAAACAAAATTATTTCAAACATACATTTTTATATATATATATACTATATATATAAATATATATATATATAATAACATAGAACAACATAATAATGAACTGATAAATAACATGAAAAATATTATTGTATTCCAGTCAAAAATAAAATATCACAAAAATTTAAAAACAAGACTTAAGAGAATGACTAAGAGTATTGACTAGACTGTTGGTTGGTTTAAGTCTTATTAGATATATTCTATGCGGAATGTTAGAAATAAAATCACATATTTGCTAGGAAGATCAAAATAATAATTAAACGATGGAATGTTGATTAGCACTCCAAAAATATTAGACTAGGGACATGGATAACTTAACCGTTAATATTTGGCCTAATGGTTATTGCACTATAACAAAATATCATGTTAGTATACATAATGTTAGTTCCGAGTTAGTGGCTCTCAGCATACGGCGAGTCGTGCACGCTGATGACACTATCCGTATCGGAATTGGTGGAAAACGGCGTTAGTCTTGTGTATGGGATAGGTCTTTTTCTCGCACTACAAAATAATTTTTAACTATTATTGGACATTTCATCGCAGAATTTAAAATATTGGTGAAAAATAAATTTCAATATTTACCAGCTTGTAAACAAAAAAGAAAAACTGCCAAAAAATCAAAACTTAACAAATCTAAATAACAAAAAAAAAAAATAAAAATAAAAATGAAAATAAAAACACACAAAAATAAATTATAATATAGCCACGATGCATAACTTATCTGAAAGCAAAAAAAAAAAGGAAAAATGAAAGTATGTCTTTTGGAAATAATAAAGTGCGCTTATGATTTTTCTGGTATATTAATTTCCATGTCCTACAAGCAATAATTAAAATGGCTGAATGTGGATCTACTACATTGTACCGAGTGATATGTGAGGATATACAGAAAAATTTCTATTGGAAAAAAATAAAAATAAATGTACACATTACATATAAATTTTTGTTTTGTACGATTTTGCGTTCAAAAATTCATTTTATAATTTTAGTATGTTTAACATTAAACAAATAAAAACACGGTGAAAATTATTTGAGAAATTAAAATCGCACAATTTTATTTTTATTGTAAAGATAATGTAATTTATATCTACAAGGACATGCATAAACATAATATATACTACTAAGAAAAAAAAATTATAATTATAATAATGATTAAATGATAATATTAAGCACATGAGGGTAGCAAAATAAAAACAATAAATAGTCAAAATAATGTTTAGGTTTGCTAATATAATATTGAATTAGCAAAAATAATATTTAAACCCTCTCATAAATTAATGGCTCATCATCACTTAAAGAATTAATTAATATTATAATATTATATACATAAATAATTAAGATTAAATTCCTTACGTTATATAAAACTGTAAAGAAAGAATATAAGAATATAATTAATTTCCCAATTCATTGTAAAACATTAGATTTGCCATAAATTTACAAAAAGGTTGTATTTTACACACACTGGACAATATTTATACAAAATACATAAACTGATAGCCTGATACCTGTGTTCCAGTCTCATCATCCAAATCGTGATTCGAGCATAATTTAAAATGAGATAGGAACATAATTTTACTATTTTATTTGAGAATTTGAGTAATTAAAATATCATCTTTTATATAGTTTAAACATTTTATGGAATCTTTTAACTCAGATATATTTGATTAAAAATGAAATTGGAGATATAAAACACACACTTATAGTAAAATTTACCTTGTAATTCGTCTTCGATCTAAAAAGCTAGGCGACCCCCGCCGCCTAGGAATAGATGCAGATCGAGACTTTGAACTACGGCTAGACAAAGAACTGCTAGATGTACTAGAACTAGAACTGCGGGTGTAATGACTGCTTGAGGAACGGCTAGTAGAACGCGAACGACTTGAGCTATAACGTCTCTTCTTTTTATAAGATAATGAAGATCTACTACTTCTACTTCTACTACTGTCACTGCTTCTTTGCCTTCTAGATGAACGTTTGCGTTTAGAGGATTTACGTTTACGCCTAGGACTTGATTCCTCACTCGAAGAACCCCGCTTTTTACGTGAACGTTCTTTCGAGCTAATGGACACAGACCGTGATCGAGACGTACTATCTTTACTACGGCGTCGTGATATGGGTGACTTTTTCTTAGAATATTTATCTGTAGAACGTCGTTTTGATGATGACTTGTGAAAGTCACTTGTGTCACTACCACTACTACTGCTGCTGCTGGACCGTGAGCGCTTGGATTTTTTTCTTATATTCACATCACTACAAATAAATACAGTTATTAAACTTGGTTAATAATTTAAGAGGACACACAATTTTTAAGAGGTTCTGTTAAGGAAATTTTTAAAAATATAATAATTAAAAAATGTTTTAACATAATTTTAAAGTAATTTATAAGTAGTTTATTAGTCAGTATCATTTTTTATTGTTGTGAATTGCAATCAACATAAAGTTAACACACCAACTAAAAAAAAAGGTACACTTCCCTTGTCATGTATCAGTAAGTAAGGGTCAAAGCACTTTGCTCATCAAGTGTCAGTAAAGGTAGAATCACTTTGCTTATTTGACCCCATATTCTTAGAGAATGCATTGTATTTGAAAGCAATGATTTATCATTCGATAAAACAATTCTGAGCGGAGCTTTAGTGGTAATATACATAAACCTTGGTTTGATGAAATCGTATTTTGGTAGTTTTTATGTAATTTTTCGTTAGTATTTCCTATCGCGTTTATTGAAAATGGCCTCTTTAAAGTACAACTAGATAAAATTTGCTACCTGAAAATGGGGTCACATGTCTTCTGGTCGAAGTTGTACACAGAAAAAAAAAATATTTCCATTAGCTTTCACACTCCACTTATTTAAAATAAAATTTTTTTATAGGGAATCGTTTGGTAGTCATTTATTAGTTTGTCATATTCAGGAGCAGGCTTTAGTAACATTTTGGAAAAATGTGTACATGTATAATTAAAGTCTTGATCATGCTATATAAAATGCAAATATAATTTTTTGTGAATAGTAATAATAATAATAAATTTATATTCTATAGAATTAAAAATAATACTTAAATATAGCAATTTGTCCAGTGGGGGGGAGCTTAAAATCAGATCCATTATAAAATTCTTTACTGTGGAATTGTTTTTTTTTTTTTTTTGAGGGGGAGATGATATAATCATTTATTAATTTCAGAAAAAACTAGGTTAATTAAAAATAGATAAATTTAGTAAAATATTTGTCATAATGTATATTAAACGGTGAAATAAGAAAGTATAAATTAAAATTCCATGTAATGCCAGATCAGTGGCGTAGCCAGGGGGGCTATGGCCCCTCCCATGGGCCTCTTTCTTTTATAGCAATTTTATATGATCTAATTTTAACAATAGTTAGCAGTAGCTTTATAATTATAGTATAAGGTCTATGGCTTATTTATTATTAACATACTTAACGCATGTTTTCACGATAAACCTAATGTTTTTTATTATCTTTTCAATAACCAAAACTTGTGTTTGTTAAATTCAGTAACCAAGTTTTATTAGGTTAACCACAATAATATGTGATAAGCAAAAGATATTGTATTATCTATGTATACATAGTCATAGATAGCCCTTCTAATATTTAAATCAAATTCTAATATTTAATTTCTAATTTATTGAACTATTAAATGTGTATAAATTATCAAATTAATATCTATATAAGTATAAATCTAAAGTAGCATAAGAGTTAAGCTTGGCGTTAACTAACATAAACAAAGATGAGTTAAACTATAACAATATAGAGAAAGATTTTTTGTTGGAATTTTCTAAAAGACCTCCCAGAAGGATGCAAATGTTAGATTGGACACAATAAATAAAATATATTTTGCCTAGTTAATAAGTTTATTTTCCAGTTTTTTATTTAAATATTAACATTATATTTATTACATATTATTTATTTACTATAATTTATTAGTTATTAATTATTATGTTACCTAAGCATTAAGCATTCTAGTAATTAGTAAATATTTTATTAATGCTAATATCACTTTTTTAAATATAATAAAAAACAAAAATTTTATTTTAATTATGGTATTTATTGGCCCCCCCTTACTTAAATCCTGGCTACGCCACTGGTATAAATTGCTATTAATGTAATTAAATATCATATCCATTTAATTTTATTTAACCTATCACAATAAATAATAATGAATTTTATTGATATCATATATAAAGTAAAATATACAATAGAACAAAAAATAAAAAATAAAAATAAAATTAAAGAAAATTTCGACTATTGTATTCGGCTTTCTCTTTAAAATCAAAGCTTGTAATAAAGAGAGAGAGAGAGAGTTCTTTATATTATTATATGAGGGAGAGATTATAAAAAAAAAATAATAATAATAAGATAATAGTACCAGAAATAAAGATACAATAACTACCTACTAAACATTAATTGAAATGAAAAAAAAAACAAAATTGCCACCATATATTATAATATAAGATTAGGTATAGAATTCATGTATAGAATATAATAATTATTATTTAACAATTAAGACTTTTTTTAATTTTAAATTGCTTTAACGTTTTAAAACTGGATATAATATCTAAATCCATAGATTTACAAATTGATATGCCTCTATTTATTGGACTAAGTTGACCAAAAGTAGAAGTACATAGCACAGTTCTAATATTAAATTTACAATAAATTACTTCTAGTATTATAAGAATGGTTGAACATGTTCCCTTCTAAATTAATACAGTACAAATAAAACAAAATATTTTTAATAAAAAAGGAATTTAAATTATATAATATAAAAGTCAGAATATAATAATTTTACACAGTATAGTCTGGGTTTACCTAAAATTAACCTTAATAAGCTATATTTAGTTGTATTCAGAGAATAAAGATGTGATTTATAAGCACCACCTCCTCCCAAATACATATTCAATAGAAAATTATAGATTGAATAAGAGCAAGGTAAAAATTTCTTATATTTTGTAGATTAAAAGTATTTTTTAGTAATAAACATGAAATAATAATTTTATTAAGTATGTATAAATATTGAAATCTCGTAGGTATATACTATACATATTATATTATTTGAACTACAAGTACCTATATTATTATGTAAATCATAATTAATGATAGGCGATTAATAGGACTATTTTCATAGTAAAAAAAGCCTTACTCGATAGATTCTGAAATACCACAAATTAAATAATTAAATATAAAAAAAATCAGGGTAGCACTTCGCGCGTTTGGTATAGAATATAGGCAGAGGAGGTTGGTCCATCGTCATTTCGGTCATCAGACAGGATAGTTTATTATTGTTATTTTAAACTTAAATCAATGACAAATCATTGCAGTATTCGATAAATAAATAGGGAAGCTTCAGTGTATATAACGTAAGTATTACTTTCAGTAATAAATTTAATTAACGTTTTTATGACGAAAAACTTCAAAATTAAAAATTGTTAAAATTAGCCCAAAATCGGGAAAACAAATTTAAAACTTTTTCACATTAATTTTGAACGTATATATGCAGTGACGTATTTATAATTTCGTTGCCCTAGGTTCACAACAAAATTTTGGTGCCCTCAAAATACATCTTTGAAATGTAAATAAGCAAAAAAAAATAATTAATTATCAACTATTTTATTCCCAAATTTGTAAATAATACTATATTTTTTTTCACCTCAAAAAACATTCAAAACGTAACAACGTGTAGTAATATTATTCAAAAATTCTTTAAAATTCGCTGCCCCCAAAAACGTGATACCCGAAGAAATGTCCACCCTAGCCCCCCTAAATACGCCTCTGTGTATACATTTTTGGTAAATATCTAAAGTCTATCGGAGAAAATTGGTCTTTCCCGATATTCAAATATATTTAATACTGAAATAACACATGTTATCGACCAATTCAAATGGGTGTTATAAAAATTTTAATGGCTATTAAAAATATTTGTGTGTAGGTACCGATTTTTGAGATTTTTTTGAATATAGCTAGAATAATGACGTACTTTTAACAATGTATACAATTTTCAAGTCTTAAAACTCTTTTAACCTTTTTAATTCTTTAATGAATTTTACACACTATATAATATATTCAATTAAAATCGGTGGTGTATTGAAGGGTATAATATTATATATTATATTATATAGTATATACCCATAACGCTGATAAGTTCTAATATGCATATTAGAATTTCCTATAAAGGCTTTTCTTTCCTATAAAGGGAAGAAATTAAAACAAATACGCGGGTATACGATCGTATTTCTAATTAAAATAATAATATTACGTTCTTCTTCTTCTTCGTATTTATCTTCTATCGAAGGTTGGAAATTATCATGGCTATATATATTGTCTTTATTCTTGGCTGCACTAAATAGTTCTTTGGTGTTTCACTGGAACCACTCTCTTAGATTTTGCAGCCAGCTTATTCTAGGTCTTCCCACAAATTTTTCCTTGTATTATGAGATGTAAGAGTTGATATTTTTCGTCCCTCAGCATATGTCCAAAATAGATTTTATACTATTTATCATCTCAATATTACATTATATATATATATAATATGACATAGGTCATTATTTAGTGTATTCTTTTTAATACATTTGTTTGTGGTTATAATATACAAATTATAAATTTATTCTAATTACAAAACAAATAAGTAAAAAATAAGTGTAAATAAAAAAATTATAAATAAATTAATATGCCCCAATACAGGCATATTAAAAAAAAAATTATCATCGTCACTTTCAATTTTGTGTAATCACGATATTTGTTCAAAATCATGTTCACGTAAAACATATAAAAATGCATTTAACAAACGTTTTTGAGTTAAAACATCGCTGTTAGTAAATCAGTAAAAAACAATATTTTGGAGACAAACTTCATCAAAATTTTATACTACTCTAATATAACACTATATTTATTAACAGTGGAGTGGTGATAATGTTTTTACCCCTAGTGCAAAGTAATAAATACAAACCCACCCACCCACCAATCCATCAATATATGATTGGGTTGTCGTTAATATATTGGTAGTGTAGTATAAAACCTATTCGTAGGGTCTACCATTTATTTATTTTTTTTATAAAAGAACATAAAGATTAGAGTAGTTTTTTTTTTATTAAAACCCTATAAATTATGACACTCGTCAATTAAAATTAATAACCATTTTCTTTTTACTTTTTAACAACGTTTTCACTAATTTGTCTATACAGTGTATCTACAGACTAAACTTAAATGTTATATGTATAGAAGTGCAGAGCTGAACATAATTCTAGCAAAAATTGTAAGCAACATAGCTCTCCACAAAGCTGAGAAAAATAAACACCACAAATTCGATAACATTAAATAATTAAAAGGCAGCTACTCCCATATTTGCATGGGCAATGTAGGAAAAAGTATGATATTTAAAATTAAAATTGTGTGTTTTTGTTTATATATAGAGTAGAAACACATATTACCAAATAGAAAGATGATAATTGTGTTATGATAATTTCAAAGCCTTTTTGTAAAATATCGTCTCATAATGAAATATTATGACTAAGTAATTAAAAAAAAATTAATTATTTAATTACAAATATATAAATTTGTAACTTATTTTTTCAAAATTTGTAAGCAAAAAGTAGGTATACAAAAAAGCTCTTACAAGACCACGAAAATATTCTGCTCTTTATATTTTAATTATAGGTAGATACCTAGGTATTTTATCTAATCATTAGAATTTTCATTTTCATGTAGAATAATAAATCCTTTAATTTCTAATAGATAGACGAAGATAGCTAATGCGAATGTAACACAGATCCATCGAGTTGGCCCCTCACACCGGAACTTTAAACTTTATTTTCCATCTTATTTGTTTGTGCTATATACTGTTGGTTTGTTCCAATACCCATATAATTATAGTGTTGTTTAGTTTTATTGTTTTTTTTTAAATATGGAGAGAGACATCTAAAACTCTTCTATGAAAACAAATAATATTTAGCTCTATAAAAACAATAATTTTTCAATTTGTTCAGTAATTTCTTAACATTTGAAAAAATTCACCAAAAATTAATGGAAAACAGGAGTTTT
Organism: Pemphigus obesinymphae; assembly: GCA_025469235.1. Lineage (NCBI taxonomy): Eukaryota > Metazoa > Arthropoda > Insecta > Hemiptera > Aphididae > Pemphigus > Pemphigus obesinymphae. The sequence goes on from JAIPRL010000718.1 coordinate 26,023, forward strand.
GCTTTCCTAAAACTAGGTTATGTTCATTTTCTTTAAATTTCGACAATGATGTTTCTTCTAGAACCTTAAAATTTTCACATATTTTGGTAGCATTTTAAACTTTTAACATATTTTTGCTATAATAACTATTATTACATATGTTTATACTGTTTATGAGCTCGGCTTTGAATTGTTTTTACATTATTGTTGCGTTGTAATTTTTTATTTAAATTAAATAATGCACAATTGCATAAGTATGCAATCGCTCGCTGTACTTCTAGTAAGGTTCTACGAATATATAAAAAAAATATAATCATGAGTTATAGAATTTTAAAATAATGAACATTTACGGTGTTTAAATATAGGATTTGAATTTCAAACATTTGAAATTTAATTTTAATATTAAATTATACAAAATAATGATTTTTTTTTAAATATTTCTGGAGAAATCGGCTCAACTGATTAATTATTTATTTATTTTGTATGTATATAAATTATTGGATAATATTGGATAATTATTGGATATACTTACCTATGTACGTAAATATGAATTTGTATGTTGAATAAATTAATACATAAAGGTATATTATGGTATATTAAGGAATTATTATAGGAACAGTTTTTGGACCCTATACATCCCAAGGACACCAAGCATCAGTGCTAATGCTTATCATTTGCGTTGTCCGCACCGTAGTGTTATTTATTTTTTTTTTTTTAATTTAAACGAACAATGTCCAATTTACAATATAGTAGTATTAATAACAGTAATAAAACATAATAAAATATAACTGCAGAAGTAGATAATTAATAGTAATAAATATATAATAAATATCAATAAAAGTACGCGTAATATAGGTAATGAAACTGAGGAAAAAGAGGAAAATAGAAGAGAAAAAAACATTTTTTTTACATTATATAGATAGACGAAGTGGGAGAAAAAGCAGAAATTATATAATACATAAATAATATTAACAAAAAAAATGTATATATTCATACAATTAATAACAGTTCATTAAGAGCTTGATTGTTTCCAGAAGAAATTAAAATATAAACAGGGTTATCTACCTCCCAACCCCCCAACCCCTGGACGGGCCTGCAGGAAGGCAAGAGAACAATAGTAATCTCCTCGTACTTCTGAAAAAAAGAGATTAAAAATTTTTAATTTTCCCTAAGTATTTATTTTACTATTATAATATATGTATATTATACATATTTTTCATAAACATTTTTTTATTTGAAAAAATTGCTTCTAAATTTAACATAATATCCTACCAGTAGGTAGTATATCTTAAGAAGTATCTCAAGTGAAATGCTTCTATCCCCTACTGACAAAATTTTTTTTTTTTTTTGCTGAAAAGGGCCAATAAAAATTTAGCCCCCTTGTAGAATTACGTGCCTGAGTTTGAAACCGTTTCGTTTTGCCATAATAAAATCATAATCTAATGTAATAAATATAATATAATATAATTATAATTAAAGGTTTTGTGCTTTTTAGAATAAGATACAATTTGGCATTTATCTATGTTTAGTAAAAGGCCATTTAAAGTGGACCATTCATTAAATGCAATCGAATTTTTTCGTAGAAGTAAATTATCATCTAGAGATTAAATTAATTTACAAATTTTTGCATCATTGGCAAATAAAAGAATCTTAGAATTGGCAATGAAAAACACAGCATCATTAATTAATAGGCTAAAATGGAGAGGAGAAAAGTGCGATCATCTTGAGGGATTTCGGAAATTAAATATATAGGAATTGATATAAAGTGTTTATATATTTTAACTAATTGGGTTTGTTGGTATAAAAATGAGTTAATCCGTGATAAAAGTTTATGAATTAATAATTCATGGTTATTGGTTATATTATACTATACCTCCTAATGTTAGGTACTTACTTTTTTACACAAGGCTGGACATTAAATTAATTAAAGTTAGGTGAAATATAGTAAAGGTATATTGAGACTATAATATTTAGAAAATTGTATAACTCCGATGATGTTGTCTTTAAAATATTGTTATTTTTAAAAAATCAATTATACGTATATGTTTTATAACTTATAGGTAACACTCTAAAACCATATATTGAAATGGTTTTTTTTCTTTTTTTTTTTTGCGTTTTGTGTCCTTGAAAATATTCTTTAATTTCGGTAATAAGTGTTTTACCTCTAAATTGTATTTAAACGTTAAACGTTACAGTTATAATTTCAAATAGTATAATATTTCCTATATTTCCCATTTGATGGTCGAAATTGTTGTATGCGAGTGGGACCCACTCTTAATAACAGAACGAAGAAGTGGTCATTGGACGTGATTGGAATTTCCAAACGACAACCTGTTAACTTTGAAAGAATAAAAATATTCTTGCTATACCTATTACCTAGTATATTTCATTAAATTGCGTGATAATTGGACATAATTTTATATCTATAAATGTATAAATTTACGATTATCATTTAAAAACGTATACACAACATTACATATTCCATAATATGTTCGTTATTAGAATTACATATGTATCATTTCATTGAGGTACCCACTCTCTTTTAAGTATTTCTAGGACTAGAGAAATCGCCCCAGAAAAATGTCGTTTCCCACGCCATTGTTTATTACATACACTTTTTTACACTTATTGGAATTGCTTTTATTTTTTTTGTTAATTAATAACCTACTAACTTTTAAAAACCTTTAACCTACTTTAAAATACGCCGTTGAGATGAAATTCACCCCAGACGGGTTTTCACTTATCACGGATCAACCGACGAGTAGAAAATTAAAATAATAAATGGTAATTAGTTGCAATTATATTGACATTTTTTACAACATTTATCCATGGGTTGGTTTAAATATTGATGAAAGTATTTATTTCGAAATGTTTTAAAAAATTTTTATAATACACAAATAACTATTTGAACGAGTCTATCAAAAGCTTATTCAAAATATTTCAAAATCGTACTAATGTAAGCACATCATGTAAGCTACATATGTATAGTATTATTTATAATTTTATCTAGAAATGGATGATAAAACATTATGATGTATTAACAAATGACTTTTTACTAAAATATTTTTTTTAACAAATTTGTATTAAGTAACACAATGTTATTCTTACAGTTATACTCATAGTCATTAGTTTTGGGTAGGGGTAATTGTCTCCTTTGATATTTTACTGGAGTGGGTATCGGTAAGGGTATCGTTTTGCCCTCTCTGTTATAGCTCAGATTTAATTTTAACATTATTAATTATTGACCAACGTAAATCGTACAGTAAAAATAATAAGTGGGTATAGCATATCATTTCACAAAATGATACAATGAAATTCAACATATTTTTATTATCACTGATAATAAAAAAAAAACAATGAGTACTAACATAGAATTCCCCTCCCCCTAAGACCTATTGTAGTTTAATGCAAAATATTTTTAAAAGATTTACTACTTATAGTCCCCCTCCCAGAATACTATATGGTTATACTTTTGAATATTTCAATACCTACCTAACCGGCTAACCCTTTCCATCATCTATCTAATAAACACCAAAACTATAAACAATACTATACTAAATAGGTATATGACCTATAATGACGTAAATAAAGTATTTAGGAAGAGTTTTAGATTTAATTAATTTGGCATAAATTGTAATCCAGAAAACCCCTATAAAAATGTTTGAATTCCATATTCCCTTGAAAATAATAAAAATGGCGCTACTGATATGTGTTCAATATAAACATATTTTATACATCAAAACAGGGCTTAAATAAAACCGATTCCGGAAATAGCAATAACCGGCTAATAGCGGTATTAAGCGGTTTTTTAAATACGGTTTAAAACCACTTTCTACTTCTCATAACCGATTACCGGTTTTAAGTCACTTCTCAATTTTTAAAACAGTTAATTACAATTTAAATAGGGTTTTGACAAAAATATATAATATTTATGACAATTCGTCCTCCACCTTTTTGGTCTGTGTTTTTCGATCCTGGAATATTTGTTAAATGATTAAAATTATTTTGAAAATAAATCCCATGACAAAGTAAGCTTCGTTGCGATTATAGTTATACAATAACACAGTTATAAAGATTTCATAATAATGGTCGTAAATAACACGATTTTTTCACAATCGTGACTGCTGTCACTTCAATATTCCTTTTAACTACGGACTATAGTATAATATATCCATGCTTTTAACAAACACCGATAAGTCGATCAGCTGATTAATCTATATAGGTACTAATAGGTACTTCACGTTTAGTACACAGAATAGCATAATATGACAATAATTATAATATAACGGAAAATAGAAAACAATAACAATAAATAACATTGACGACTACTTTTAAATGTTTTGTTATCTTAAATTTAATTTTATTACAGCAGCTATAAACAATAGATATCATTAGTGACGAATGACGACCCAAGAGCAAATAAATATATATATATATATATATATATATTATTAATATTATATTTTTACGTCTGTGGAGGGGGCTAAGAATACCTCCACGGTTTCCTCATGCCTGTCGTAGAAGTCGACTAATTGAGGTTGCGTCAGGTCGACAGCCGGCATAAAACTTGTCAAAAAGTATGAGAAGTCTTAAAAAGA